>JACEFZ010021333.1:0-17500 GCA_014155875.1 Cepaea nemoralis
TTAAAACCTTTTTGGGCAAACATTTGCAGCAAGAATTGGCCTTACCAGCCACACTAGCCACCGCCATGGATCGTAGTTATTGCCATATGACAGTTATTTAAGCCTTTTTGAAAGCACAAGTACCAAACTATCGTCTGTCAAGACGGAAAGGTGCCAATAATATATATATATATAGTATATATATATATATATATATATATATATATATATATGTATATATATATATACAGACCTACAAGCACTTGGAAATCAACGACTGGCAAGAGAAGGTCAACCAGAGAGACGAATGAAGACGGATTATATCTGCACCAAAGAACCTCAATCGCTCGGAACGCTGAAGAAGAAGAAGATCTAATAAACATATAAACCATAGATATTGGTGAATCCCCTTTGCTGGCCAAGCAAGAAGGTCATAATTTTAAGATCTACAAAAACTATTCAGTTATGTTTTAAATATTTCAATGTTTAAAGACTGTGCTTACTGTAGCCTACTCCTCTTTCAATGTACTAGAATGAGCAATTAGCATTGAGCTACATTTATTACCATTGTGTAAGAGAACACCTTTCAAACTTCATTTAGATGTGTAAAAGAAAAGTCTCCACTCATTTGGCGTATGACTTACACACAATCCGTTTACAAACCTTCGTACATAAGTACGCACCACAAAGTTCTTTTCTGTATAAAAGTATGGAAGAAAATGTTGCTCTTTGTTGCTATAAAATGTAACCTTTCTTTCAGCAGTCAGTAATTTTTTTTTTTTTAAATCTTGAATTCAAAAGTTCTGAAGATTCCTTGGAGAGATACAGGTCTCGGATTAGATCATTCAGTTCAATCTGGTCGAAGCGTTGACAAGCTGGAAAATCATTTTCTAAATCACTGTCTCTTGTCGTTCCAAATGCCACTGCTGTCTCATCTTCTAGCGGAGAATCCCAAATCTGATAGAAAGTTGGAATAGGTATATTATCTCCGAGTAGAACAGGTCGTCTAGCTGAATCTAAATTTGGATATTTCAATTGTTTTTGTGATGTTTTCCATTAATTCCTTTAATATTGATAAACACAGAATCAACAGTCATCATAGTGATTCTTGGACTCTCTTTAAACCAATGGAATTCTAAATATTAAATATTTTCTTTTCCCAAAGTCCACTGTCGATGTGTTCAACACTCGTTTTGCAAACAATGTGAAACAATTTGAGGAGACCAAGACTTGTCCAAGTTTAGGTTTACTTTAAAGTTCGAAAATAATGCCTCTCTCCCACGCCCCCCCCCCCCCCCCCCCCCCCAAAATTTAAAAAAAAAATAAAAAATAAAACCATTAATATGTTTCCTATGTTCTTCTTTCAAAGTGTGCTCTCCACAATTATAACAAAATTAATTGGGTGAAAGAAAGGTCACATTGACACGGTTGTTAACCTGGATGGTTTGTCAACTCAGCAACTTTAGATAACACTGCTGGAGTGCGTCGGGCAAAATGTAGGAACGTGTGCTCTTTGACACTTGAAGATTAATAAAGGAGGGACAAGTAGCGAGACCAGTGGCAGACAAGCACCCTGGCAGACTGATAGATAGACGAACAGATTGTTTCACGTGCGAAAGACTTATAGACAAATTGGCAGGCAGACGGGCGAATATACACGAAGACTTTTTGTTGTTGTTGTTGCGTATCATTTACGGGACGTGGCAGTCAACACCAGCATTTTCAGCTTCTATTGATGTACTAGGCAAGTGTTACGTTCAGTAGTTTGCCATTGCTTTTTGAACAACCGGCCCCTATACCTTTTTCGAAAAAACCAGCACCGCTGTGTTTCGAACCCGGGTATACGGGCTCACAAACCGCGTTCGCTAGCCCTTAGCCACAGAGACCGGCTTGACTAACGAGAATATATATATATATATTCTCTTTCTCTCTTTATATATATATATATATATTAAAAGAGAAAGACAGACAGTCAGGCAGGCACACTAGCAGACCGTCAGACATATAGACAGTTAGACAAACAGACTTGTAGGGAGATAGACAGTCAGACGGAAAGGTTGGCCGGCAGGAAGATAGACAGGCAGGCAGATAGACAGGCAGGCAGATAGACAGGCAGGCAGATAGACAGGCAGGCAGATAGACAGGCAGGCAGGCAGATAGACAGGCAGGCACATAGACAGGCAGGCAGATAGAGAGGCAGGCAGATAGACAGGCGGGCAGATAGACAGGCGGGTAGATAGACAGACAGGCAGACAGGCAGGCAGATAGACAATCAGGCGGAAAGGTTGGCCGACAGGCAGATGGACAGGCAGGCAGATAGACAGGCAGGCAGATAGACTGGCAGGCAGATAGACAGACAGGCAGGCAGATAGACAGGCAGGCAGATGGACAGGCAGGCAGATAGACAGGCAGGCAGATAGATAGGCGGAAATGTTGGCCGGCAGGCAGATAGAGAGGCAGGCAGATAGACAGGCGGGCAGATAAACAGGCGGGCAGATAGACAGGCAGGCAGACAGGCAGGCAGATAGACATTCAGGCGGAAAGGTTGGCCGGCAGGCAGATGGACAGGCAGGCAGATAGACAGGCAGGCAAATAGACAGGCAAAAGACAGGCAGGCAGATAGACAGGCTGGCAAATAGATAATCAGGCAGATAGACAGGCAGGCAGACAAGCAGGCAGATAGAGAGGCAGGCAGATAGAGAGGCATGCAGACAGACAGGCAGACAGGCAGACAGACAGACAGACAGACCGACCGACCGACCGACCGATAGATAGATAGATAGATAGATAGATAGATAGATAGATAGATAGATAGATAGATAGATAGATAGATAGATAGATAGATAGATAGATAGATAGATAGATAGATAGAATGAACTTTATTTTCGAAGGGTAACAAATGGGCCACGCAGGCCCGTCTTACATTCGGCCCTTCCAATCACTCATCTTTCGTTCATCAGTGCATAGTGCATTCACAAAGGAAAAAAAAAACATTGTCAAATGAATGTTGTAAACATAAACAATGCATGTTACCATGTTATGAGACACATCCCCACCCAACCACCCAGTCATCCCCTATCCATCCGCGTGTCTCCCACACACACACACATCCACCACCAAACCACACACATACCCACAGGCACATACATGCCCTCATCCATCCATCCATCCCCACCCACACACACATCTCCCACCCACCACACGTCCCCCACACATCCCCACACACCCACACACAAACCCAGACACACATGCATGCTTCCACCCATCTATACCCACCCACACATCCCCCCACCTTCACACATCTCCCCATCCACACGCACACATCCATCCCATAACCTACCAACACTCACCCACCCACATATCCTCCACCACCCACCCACACACCCCCAATCACTCAGCCAAACACACATCCCCCAACCACATATCCAACACCCACACACACATATCCCGCACCTACCCAAACACAAAACACGCACCCACCCACACATCCCCCACTTATACACATCACCCACCCACACACACACATCCCCCACCCACTCCCAAACTACACACACTCACCCTCCCACACATCCTCCACCCACCCACTCGCCAACCCCCCCCCCCCGATCTCAAATCCCAAATCACACATCCCTTAACTACACATCTCACCAACCATACACTCACACACACACACACACACACACACACACACACACATCGCCCCACCCACACACACATCCTCACCCACCAACACATTCCTCATCCAAAAGCACACATCAACCACCCACACACACCCCACCACCCACATATACCCACCACCCACATATACCCACCCACACACATCCGCCTTCTCACCCACACACATCCGCCTTCCCAACCACACACATCTCCCACCCATACACTCATCTCTCACACACATCCACCTACTCACGTACTCATCCATCAACCCCTCACACCCACAAATCACCCACCCACCCATCAACACATGTATCTCTCATCTACCCTCCCACCCACACACACCCCAACCACCCAGCCAGACCAGACATACATCCCCCATCCTAACATACATCCTTCTTCCACCCGCACATCCCACACCTCAACCATCCCTCACACATCTCCCCTCCCACACAACAACCCACCCATAAACGCATTC
The DNA here is from genome assembly GCA_014155875.1 of Cepaea nemoralis. Taxonomy (NCBI): domain Eukaryota; kingdom Metazoa; phylum Mollusca; class Gastropoda; order Stylommatophora; family Helicidae; genus Cepaea; species Cepaea nemoralis. The sequence goes on from JACEFZ010021333.1 coordinate 4,112, forward strand.
CCCTCACACACACATCCCCCACATGCATTCCCCATACACATCCCCGCCCACACATCTCTCAGCCACACACACACACATCTCCCGACCACCCACACATTCCCCACCTACAAACATCCTCACCCCAACACATACATCCTCCACCCACTCATATTTACCCCATCCACACTCACACACTCCCACCCACACAGACATATCTCATTCACAGACACACCCCACACGCATCCCCCACACCCATTACACACCCATCCCCAAACCCACACACATCTCCCACACACCCATTCACCCACCCAAATGCACATTCCCTACCCATACCCCCAACCAACCAACACCCACATACGTCCAACCATCCTGCTAAATATTCCAACCCACACACACACATCTCTCACACACACATACATCCCCACCAACCACACATCCCTTCACCAATTCACACATCACGCATCAACCCACACACATCCCCCACACACAACCCTTCCACACATACATTCCCCACACCCCCATCACACACACACACATCCCTCACATACACATCCACACACACATCCTCACATCTAGACACATACATGATGCCTCACATGATCACTGAAACTAATAAGAACAAACTCAAACACTGTACACACAGTTGATACACTGACGATTGTCGTGAGCATACTCGCAAAAATGGTAAGAAATGGAGAAAAAATTGTACATACACATTATGTAGCGAAAAATATTGGTGATGCAATTCAACTCTCTCTTCTCTCTCTCTCTCTCTCATCTCTCTCTCTCTCTCTCTCTCTCTCTCTCTCTCTCTCTCTCTCTCTCTCTCTCTCTCTCTCTCTCTCTCCCCACTCACTAACTCTCTCACTCACATTACTGTAATGTTATATTTTTTTTTTTTTCGCGTTTCCATCCTGTTTCAGGATATTGCGGTCAACACCAGCATCTTTCAGCTGTATGTTGATTCCTAGGCTAGATTACGCTCATCAGCACGCCACGACTTTCTGACGGACCGGCTCCATACTCTCATAAGTCACTTTTGCGATTCGAACCACTGCTAATTCTCGTCGCGTCACGTGACGAGAGTATTCGGAGTTAGCGGAGAAAGCTGCTAACTCCTCGGCCACTTTATACATGATAAAATCAAGTGGCATACAAAACGATAATATGAAAGATGAAAATACACAAAAAATATGGAATGGCATGTTACAAGACATGCGTGCACTCGACTCTCTCTCTCTCTCTCTCTCTCTCTCTCTCTCTCTCGCTCTCTCTCTCTTTCTTACACAGGCATACACAAACAAACACACTCTCACACTCATTAACACACACACTCTCTCTCTCTCTCTCTCTCTCTCTCTCTCTCTCTCTCTCTCTCACTCATACTCCCTAACTCTCTCACTCACTCTACAGTGATGTACATGTGTTCATATTATAAATTATAACATCAATTGGCATACAAAATGATAATATGAACATGAGAATACACACAAAATATGGAATAGCATGTTACCTGATATGCGTGCGCTCAAATCTCTCTCTCTCTCTCTCTCTCTCTCTCTCTCTCTCTCTCTCTCTCTCTCCTCAATAACACACACACACATAGACACCCACAATAATGGCGCACACATACACACCCACACTAACAAATCCATTCTTCCACTGTCTCTCTCTCGTTCGCGCGCGCTCTCTCTCTCGTTCGCTCTCTCTCTCTCTCTCTCTCTCTCTCTTAGCGGATGTGTGTGGGTGGGGTATATGTGTGTGGTGGGGTGTGTGTGGGTGGGAGGTGTGTGTTTATGGGTGTTTATGGGTGGGGGATATGTGTGGGCAGGTGGGGAGATGTGGATGGGGATGTGTGTATAGGGGGAGTATGTGTAGTTGAGAGGTGGCGGATATTGGGTGGGTGAGTGGGTGCAGGTTGGCTGATGTGTGTGTGGGTGGGTGGGGAAAATTGTGAGAGTGCAGGATGTATGTTGTGCGGGATGTGTGGGTTGACGGGGGTATGTGTGTGTGGTTTTGTGATGTGTTTTGCTGGGTGGTTGCGGGTGTGTGGGTGGGTGGTGGAGAATATGTGGGTAGGTGTGTGCGAGTCGGTTATGGGATGGGTTGGGGATATATGTGTTTGTGGGGAAATGTGTGTGGGTGGGGGATCGGTGGGTGAGTGGCGGCATGTATGTTTGCCTGAGTCTGTGTGAGTGCGTGGAGGTATGTGTGGGTGGATGGGGGATGTGGTGGGTGGAGGATGTGTGGGTGGCTGAGGGATGTGTGGGTGGCTGCGGGGTGTGAGGGTGGATGGGGGATGTGTCTTACAACATTGCAATATGCTCTGTTTATGTTTACAACTTTCATTTGACAATGTTTTTTTCCCTATGTGAATGTCCCATTCGTAGTATGCATTGTTTATGCTTACAAAATCAATTTGACAATGTTTTATTTTCCCTATGTAAATATAACATGCACATTTGATGAATGAAAGATGAGCGATCGAAAGGGCCGAATGTAAGACGGGCCTGCGTGCCCAATTTGTTACCTTTTTAATATAAAGTTCGTTCGTTCGTTCTCGCTGTGTGTGTGTGTGTGTCTCTCTCTCTCTCTCTCTCTCTCTCTCTCTCTCTCTCGCAATCACTATTACACCCATTAAGTCTCTCCATCTTTCATTCACTCTATATCACACTCTCTTTCACTCTCTCACACACATAGACACACACCCTCTCGCTATCAAATACACACTCCCTCGCATAAACACGAAAGCATATACACATACATACACAAGCATACACACAATACACACACGCAAATGCACACATATATACACGCACACATACATACATCCACACCATACACATATACTTACACACACATACACACAAATACACACTCCCTCGCATACACTGCATGCATGCACACATACACACAAACATATGCACATACATACACGAACATACATATATACATACACACATATACACACATATACACACGCACATAATATAAACACACACACATGTACGCACACATAAACACACATATAAACATACTTACACACACACACAAACACACACACACAAACACACATTTACACACACTTACACATACACACCCATACACACATTCAAACGTGCAAACACATATACCCACATACACACATATAAACACACGCATACACACATATGGCACACGTACACACACACCCAGCCATCCACCCACACACTTACTCACACATACACGCCGCCTCAAATAATCTCACCCTCTCACTCACACATTTACTCTCTAAACCTCACTAACTCACTCTCTTACTCGCACACACAGACAAGTACACAGACACACATACACTCACCCACTCTCTCTCTCTCTCACTCATTAACTTCTTATGCACTCTCTCACTCACCCATTGTCTCGCACTCTTGAACGGATTACGTCACACTTTTCCTAACTCATCCATTTTCTTCTCCTCCATCATATCACCAAGTTATGGACAGCAGCGCCGTCTAGCTGACATAAATAACAACATTTTGCAGAAGTTCTGTTCTCAAAACATGATACAATTCATCAACAACACAGCATCATTCACTTCACAGGCTGGTGCACCAAAAAAGAGTCTTTATAAGGATCAAATACATTTGTCTACATTGGGCACCAGTTTTCTCGCCAAGAATATCAAATATCCTGAACGGACATACATACATCCAATACGGGATCGCGCCGGGCACTTTTAGCTACTCTTGAAACTCAAGCCAGACGACATACTCCCGTCACATCAAGTACCAATAGGACAGAAGTTTGCAGACCAATCATAACCCACTGCACCTGAAATCCAAGCCAGACGGGACACTACCCCTACACCAAGTCCGTTAAATACTTTCACACAGGAGTGTAATAATTACGAAGATATTTTTCCTATTCTCCCCAGAAAGGAACCAACTCTCAGCAACAACGATGTGCCACCACAACCTCCTGTTAGCCACCAACCAGAGGCTCTAGTTGGTAGTCATTACATACCCATGAGACATCATCAGTACCCATTTCATAGTAACCCAGAATGGTTGCACCTCACACGGTATAGCCCAGCCACACTTCGTCAAGCACTTATAATGTCGCTATACCAACAACCAACACAACCCTGGTATTTACTAGCAAACTTAGCACAAAGCTACACCGGATCTCGGTACAAGAAAGAGCCTCTCCTTGAACGTTATCTGCATATTTGGTTACTACTTGGTCTAGTAACGTATTAGGTTATAAGCAACTACAAACATTGACTTGTTTTGACTTATATTAATGGATAGTACTTAGCTGTATAGCGTTTATAATACTTTTCATTGTGTTTTTACTGTGAGTGTGGGGGTCTTCACTGTTCTTCCTTCTGCTTACTGTTTAACGTTTTATTTTTCGTGTGGGATACTCCGCTTTAAACAGAGACATTGACTTGTATGGTCATTTATTAATTCTTTTAGATAACAGTTGGTTACTTAGCTTGTGAAGTAATTTTTTTTTCTTCAGGTTAATTATTTGTTGTATGTTCTTTAATTCGTTTTGTTCCGTGTTTGCATTATATTCGTTGGTCTAATTAGTTATATCGTTATAATATTGTCATTTACATATCTATTTGTATTACTGATATTTTGTAAGTTAATGTAATTGTGATTTTTTTTCTCTTTCTGATCTTGTATTTTTGCTTAATTTTGACTAATTTACACTTTCTTCATGGATGAAATGTCTGAGAAGTGGCAACACTGGCTCAATAAGTCAGGAATACGCCTTGGACACTTAAACATTTGCAGCTTATTTAACAAGCTACCAGAGTTATCTTCTATTCTTAATCAAAATTTTCATTTATTCGGCCTTAGTGAAAGTAGACTTAATGATAACATTTCAGATGAGGACATATCTATTAAAGGGTACACAGTTTTTAGAAGGGATCCCTGTAGGAAACAAGAGACAGGCATAGTGACCTATGTTTCTAATTTACTAAATGCTCACCGTAGGCTAGACTTTGAAACTTGCGAAATAGAATGTATGTGGTTAGAGCTAAAACTTCAAAACCGCACACCCCTGATAATTGGCTACCTCTATCGAAATCCCAGTGCTGGACACGTCTGGTACGAAAACTTCAATACCATGATGGATGTGGTTTTCGCTTCTGGGAAGGAAATTATACTATTCGGAGACTTTAACATTGACACCAACAAATCCAACATAATATGGGGAAATATAATTGCATCATACAATTTCCAACAAATAGTACAACAGGCTACTAGAGTAACAAAGTCATCTTCAACAGTCATAGATCACATTTATGTAACTTGCTCAGGCAACATCATAGAATGCGCTGTACCCAATGTGCAATGAGCGATCACTACCCAATATGCTGCACATGGTCTAAACAAGGAATTAAAACTCCTAAACATAAACACATAAGTGTAAAATATAGAAGTTACAAACATTTCAACCAAAACGCATTTTTACAGGACTTGCTCAGTTCACCTCTAGACAATGTTTGTCAGCTTCCTGACCCGGATGATGCTCTGGAATTCTGGATGAAAACATTTATTGATGTTTTTTGATAGGCATGTGCCAATCAAGGAAGTTCGAGTAAAACACCACGTCAAGCCACCTTGGATCACCCAGGAAATACTTCAAATTATGAGAGACAGGGATAAAGCACATAAAAGCGGGATATCAGCGCATACCGTACTCTTAGAAACAAAGTTCAATATACCATACGACGGGAAAAGAAAAATTACTTTAAGAACTTAGTAATGGATAAAACAAATAGTAAGGATATATGGAAGGCAATTAACACCTTGACAAACAAGTGTAACTTACGAATTTCTTTACCATCAAATCATATTACATGCAACCAATTCAGTAATTTTTTTCAAACTGACATAGACCAGTTGAAGGCTTCAATACATAATTCTCCTTGCAACTTATCTTTACTGTCATGGTTTTGCGAGAATAGATGCTCCGGCGATATTCTTTCCGACATACCACTAATGACAATCACTGAGGTATTCACTTACCTCAGTAACCTAAAAAACACAACCTCATCTGGGTTAGATGGAATCAGCAACCGGATTCTCCGTTGTGCTGCGCCAGTGATCTGTATATCACTAACCTATGTATATAATCAGTGTCTCACCAAAGGTCACTTTCCATCAGCTCTCAAAATCGCTAAAGTGTACCCTCTTCTTAAATCTGGTTCATTGGACAATGATCTCCCGAACAATTACAGACCCATTTCCTTACTATCATCACTATCTAAGCCACTAGAAAAACACATCCATAAAGTAACATTACAGTATTTAGTTCGCAACAAGCTTATTGTTGACAACCAATCAGGATTTCGACCAAAATATTCTTGCCATACGCCCCTAACAAACATGATAGAAAATTGGCACCAGAATATAAACAACAACAGTCTATGTGGAACTGTGTTTATTGATTTCAAGAAAGCATTTGATATGATAGACCATGTTATTTTAATTAAAAAACTTCAGACAATGAAAATTGGCCCTAATGTAGTCACTCTAATATCATCTTTTCTATCAAACAGAAAGCAAGTAGTATCACATAATAAATGTCTGTCTCATACCACTACCTTCAATATTGGAGTACCGCAAGGCTCTATTCTTGGCCCTCTATTGTTTGCCATATATATTAACGATCTACCTTTACATCTTTCGTCGGCCTGCGATCTATTTGCAGGCGACTGTACAGTGTACACAAATGCTGAAAACTGTATTTTATTGAAGTCATCTTTACAACAAGAATTAAATAATGTAGTTAGGTGGAGCAATTCAAACCGTATGCAAATTAACATCACTAAAACAAAATCAATGTTACTAACAACCAGACAAAGACTTCAAACTCTAAGCTCACACACATCACTTCAACTTCACAACGATAACATGCCAGTAGAAAGTGTAATTGAGCACAAAACATTAGGCATAATCATTGATAGAAACCTAACCTTTAATTCCCACGTTCAAGCGCTCATTAAACAAACAGCGAAAAAAAGTCTACCAACTCGCCAAAATTAAAAACTTCCTTGATGAGGACACAAGGAAACTATTCTATACTTCTCATATACAGACACACTTTGACTACTGCTCTACAATCTGGGACGGTTGTTCTAATTCAAACACCAAGCGACTTTACTCACTCCAGAAACGGGCCATGAGTCTAATTTATAACAAACATTTATCTGACAATCCTAGCCTGTATAAACGCCTTCAGTTACTACCACTCCGCAAACGCCTGCTTTTCAATAAAGCTAAACTAATTCACAAAATCCTGCATCGGAATGCCCCAAATTACCTTTGGCCATTGTTTAAATATAATGCTAGACACAGTAAACGTTTAAATATATTACACATTCCGAAGCCTAGGATTGACTTATACAAAACAAGCTTAACGTACTCTGCAGCTCAGCTGTGGAACAATCTTCCACAAGAAATGAAAGACATCACCAATCTCTATTCATTAATCACAAATTACTCGAACACTATCTCAGTACGGATTATCTTCCCCCTTAATAATAGAGATAATATTAATAATAACAAAACCCTAGTATAACAGCCAGTCCCCTTTTGGTAGGCCAGTATATACCACATGGCTAATAACAAGTGTCAGACCATTATCTAATTTTACTGTGTCGTGTAGTTTTGATGTTCGCATTTTGCCCAAGCCTTTATAATGCATATCTTTTTTATTGTTGCTGTTCTCTGTTAGCCTTGAATGGTGTGTGAATGAAATAATGTATGAAAGAGAGTGATAGAAGGGCAGAATGTTAGACGGGCCTGCGTGCCCAATTCTTAACCCTTTGAAAATAAAGTTTGTTCGTTCGTTCGTTCTCTCTTATACACTCACTCGCTCTTACACTCACTCACACACGCACATACATACATACTCACAAATTCTTTCCCTCACTCACTAACTCACTCTCCCTTACTCACTCACTCACTCACTCGCTGGCTCTCTAACTCACACTCACTCACTCACTTTATCACTCTCTCACATAGACAGGCATACACACAACACAACCTCTCTCTCACACTAACTAATTCTCTCACTCAATCTCTCACACATACGTGCACACAGACATTCACATACTCTTTCACTCTCGCAAACACACGCGCATACATACTCTCTCATTTCCTCTGTCTCATACTCACTCTCTCACCCACGCTCTTTCTCATTCACTCTCTCACCCACTCTCTCACTCACACAGTGAAAAATGATAGTGAAAAAATGATACCAGTAGGTGACTTATGGAGGCATATAGTCGGTATGAAGTAGGTATTGAAACAGTTTTCGGTTGAATGTGTAGGGACTCATTGGTTTTTTCAGATCTGTTGGAAGGCTATTCCACAAGTGAGCACCAGAATACGCGAAACATGTTTTGTTCAAGTCCAATCTAGGCTTTGGAACCTGTAATAAATTTAAGCGCTTACTGTTCATTGCATTAGATTGAATTAACGGTAGAAGATATTCTGGGGTATTTTCAGATATGATTTTATTCACTAATTTGGCTTTGTTAAAAAGGAATCGCTTTCGAAGTGGTAGAAGTCTTAGATGACTATATAACTTATTACTTTTAACGTGCTTTATGCCAGAAACTAGACGCATAGCGCGGTTTTGAAGATAGATAGCTAGACAGACAGACAGACAGACAGACAGACAGACAGACAGACAGACAGACAGACAGACAGACAGACAGACGGACGGACAGACTGACGGACGGACGTTCGGACGGACGGACGGATGGATGGGCGGATAGACAGACAGACAGACAGACAGACAGACAGACAGACAGACAGACAGACAGACAGACGGACGGACGGACGGATGGATGGATAGATAGATAAATAGATAGATAGATTAGATAGATAGATAGATAGATAGATAGATAGATAGATAGATAGATAGATAGATAGATAGATAGATAGATAGATAGATAGATAGATAATACAGAGAGATTACCATACAGTAAAGTCAGACAGACGGTCTGAAAGACAGATAGACAGACAGACAAACTGGCATTGTATATAACTGCCAGTCTTTATCACGAAATCGTCTGCGTAAGCCTTAGACATTTAAAGGCAATCTGGCACCTTGTCTCTGACAATTCTTGTATACACCATTCTCAGCAATATTGTCCAGTACACTCTTGTACACGCCATTCTCGGACAACAGCTGAACCCATGAGCAATATTGTTCAATTAAATTATAATTATTTCTTGGCACCTTGTGCTGGGAAGCCGGCTTCGTGGCTTAGAGGTTATGACTTTTCTCCGTAATCTCGTATACTCTCGACGGTAACGTGATGACGGTGAGAGTCAGCAGTGGTTCGAATCGCATCGGTAACTTATGGGGTATGTGAGCCGGTCGCTCAGAAAGCAACGGCAAACTACTGAGCGTAATCTTGCCAAGAAATCAACATACAGCTGAAAGATGCTGGTGTTGACAGCGAGGTCCTGTAAAGGATATGCACACAAAAAAAAAAAGTGCTGGGAAGATTGTGTTCACCAGCTAACTAGCTAGGTGCGTATCATCACGACGCTTCTGCATAGAGAACTACACGAGGTCAAGATTGAGGGATATCGTTCCAGGACAGAAAAGTCCTTCTCACAAGGACCGTCTCACCGTAGTCAGATATGACTGAATATCACGAGATAAATAGTTCGGTGCGTTTGCTCCAGGTTTAGAGCATACAATCGTGTGAAACCAGACGATGTTATCTAATGACTCGATGCAGACAGAGGTTTGCAGACAGAGGAACACGAGGTCAAAGTTAAGGGTTATGGCCTTGGATAAAGCAGGTAGCAGATATTAAAAGATACCAAGATTATTCCAGCAAGGTCAAGACAGTCTGAGATAAGAGACGCGGAACCCTGTCCTAGATTTGTGTAACCGTTATGATGCGGGTTGATAAATTTAACCACTTAGAAAACACAAAAAGTAGGTCGACTAAATAAATTACAATCACAAAAAAGGACATTGCGGCGACATGCATTAAAAACTGGTTCATGTTGTCGTTATATAGGATAGCGGTATCTTTTTTCTTCTTTTTAACATTAGGTATAAATGTCTCTTTTACACTTTCATTGATACAATACATATGTGCACATAGTTAGTTAGATAGTTGGCTAGCTAGCTAGCTAGCAAGTAAGTTATAAAGTTAGTTAGTAAATTGGTTAGTTAGTAGGTTTGTAGGTTAGTTAAATAGTTAGTTAGTTAGCTAGCTAGCTAGCAAGTAAGTTATAAAGTTAGTTAGTTAGTTAACTAGTTAGTTAGTTAGTTAGTTAGGTAGTTAGTTAGTTAGTTAGTTACTTAGTTAGTTAGCAGTTAGTTAGTTAATTAGTTAGTTAGTTAGTTAGTTAGGTAGTTAGTTAGTTAGTTAGTTAGCAGTTAGTTAGTTAGTTAGTTAGTTAGTTAGCAGTTAGTTAGTTGGTTAGTTAGTTAGTTAGTTAGGTAGTTAGTTAGTTAGTTAGTTAGTTAGTTAGCAGTTAGTTAGTTAGTTAGTTAGTTAGCAGTTAGTCAGTTAGTTAGTTAGTTAGTTAGTTAGTTAGTTAGTTAGTTAGTTAGTTAGTTAGTTAGTTAGTCTCGGTTCCAACTTCACGGCAACAGTTAATCCCATAATTACCCATTTCCCGTGCCAGCGGAAACCACATAGAATGCCCCTCAATGGCCCATGTGAAATGTGAAACACACAGAAGTCCCGACAAAACCAACAAAGAGCCCACGCATGCGTGCTTATGGTCACGCCCAGAATGCCAACACAAGTCTGCAGTTTATCGTTGATTACATCAGCCGTCACTTCAAAAACCAACAGTTGCAGACGCATGATACCGCTACCACGCCTTCAGGATACCTGAAGTGTAAGAGCTACAGCGCTCTTATCATTTCGATCGCGTACCACTCTTCAATTTTAGAAATCCTCCTGAAAGTAACACTTAACTAAGACAAAGCGTTAACTAAGGGTCTCCACGCTTCTCCAGGGTTATGAATGTAATTATGCAATAGCTAAGCTAATGGCAGCCCTAGGTAATTGTTAACTCCACCGAATAAAAAAACCATGAAGCCTAGACAAAGTCAAAGGTCACTAACGGAAAAAAGAAACAGCTTTAGATAACCCGTGACGGTCGAGCCGACCAGTCAGATCTCTGCATACATTACGTGGGTGTTGTGTCTAATCACCCTGCAGTTTGTTACACATTTAGGTAATGGTTGGAACAGTTTTATCACTACTACCAACCGTGGAGATAATCTGTCTCTGCGGAATATAACTAATTATAAAATATAACACCCAATTTGGTTATGCAATATTTTGAGTTTTGCTCTACACATAGTGTATACATGGATCTCATTGCTATTTGCCTACTTAGCTGATGTAATTACTCTGTAGACAAAGCGTAGGAGCCTAGGTAAGTGTTTGGCAGGACCTGGTCACTGGTATACACATCAACCTGGTAGATATTATACGTGCGCTTGATCTTAAACTTCCAGTACGTTAATGAGGAGGTAAGCGGTTCGATCCTTACACCGGCATTAAGATGGACTTAAACGTTAACTGTTCGTTCAGAAAGCAATGTTAAACTACTGCAATTGCCTAAAATATCACCATAGGGTTGATCGCAATGTCCTGCAATTTACACGTTTTTGAAAGAGGACAAGATACAGAGCAACTTTTTCTTTCTGAAAGAAAGACGGCAGTCAATACTTTTCAACCACATTCATTATAAGAATTCTGACTGCAGCATATTGTGACAACTGAAAAGATTTGTGGACCGAAAGACAACGAGAGATCATTCTTGATAGTCTTGGCACGGAATAGTGTCAGAACACGAATTGAAAAAGGCTTCTTGAGATAGCTGTCTTGATCACTAGACAAGCCACTCGATGATGACGGATAAAGAATAATACCTAACATGTTTCATGTCACGTGATTATGATAGGCCTGATGGATCACGTTGAACTAGAAAGAGTTAAAATAATAGAAGAGAAAGAAGTTACTAATGAAGGTAGTTGTCTTCCCTTAGAACCACTGTGGAGTGATCGCCCTTGTGTTACTGTAGCCACAAATGAGAAGTAAAGAACGGTAACCCTGCAGGCCTCCTCGGCATGTCGTCAATGTCGACTCAGGAGGGTTGGTTTGGTACCGGATATCCCCCACCGTAGGAACAAATCAATCAACATCCAACCGATTATGAAATGGCCTACAGAAGGCTTGACATGCGTGGTATTGGGACTATACACCACTGCGAGCTTCAAATGGTGAACACGAAGAATATATTGGCTTGGTCAACCTTACCTTATTAAGGAGTAGAAAACAAATGGAATCTTTTTTTTTCGCATATCCTTTACAGGACATCGCTGTCAACATCAGCATTTTACCTCTGTTGTTGATTTCTTGGCAAGATTGCGCTCAGTAGTTTGCCATTGCTTTCTGATTGGCCGGCTCACTTATCCCGTAAGTAACCAATGCGGCGAGAACCGCTGCGTTGCGATAAACGGGATTGCAGAGAAAATAGTTTAACCTCTGGTCCAGGGAGACCGGCAAATGGAATCTCCCACATAAATATTCCAAGTATAGATATTTAGGACGACTTCAAACCACTTTTCAGACTGAGTAACTTGACTATAATATATTAGATATTGTCAGGCTGAGTGGGTTTCTACAGCAACAATGTAACCGCCTGAGAAGGACGAAAGGGGCGACTAAAAGGGTTGGTTTGAGAATGGCGACTTCATGTGTAGACACATCCAGCCAACAATCAAACTAACCATGAACTGGCTTACAATGAGCTTGGCCTGCGTGGTTGTGGCACTAAACTTCACCTGGAGTCTTAGAGGCAGATGAAGACGAAAAAGAAGAAAACACGTTTTATGTACTCCCAATTAAGAATATATGAATATCATGTTTTATTTCCAACATAGGATTTTATGTGAGGCTGCAGACGACAACATCTAAATTGTGACCTTGAGAAATGATGTTTCCTGTAAGTGTTCTGGTCATCTGTTACATAATAGCCGTACACGCCGATGGAGACGAGAGTAAGAACGAGGCTAGTGTAAAGAGTATAACAAACATCGATAACAGCAAACTACCAAAGATTCACATAGTTGTCCGGACGTACCGCAAAGCTGAAGTAGTTCAAGATGATGCTCAGCAGCAAGATGTTGAAACTTGGGGACAGCTCCGATGACTTGCCTATCGATATTACAGATCGTGAAGAGATGATCAATGAGAGAGTTAGGGAACATGACAGCTCCTTGAGTGTTAATGTGGACAGAGCCAAGTTTAACAATCCAGAAAACAGTGAAAGCAATGACAAGGCAGCCTCCCTACTGACACAATCCTTTGAGAGAATATCCAATATGGCTACTTTAGCCTGGGATTACGTC
>JACEFZ010021333.1:20000-51123 GCA_014155875.1 Cepaea nemoralis
CGTTTTATTTAGATGTCTAGACTTGTTTTAGTATGTGCTATTAAATTTAGCTTCAATTATTACGTATACTGTGTAGGGGCAGGGGGAAATTTTTAGGGAGGAAATACTAAAGGGGGAGGGGGGATGACGTTCTAAACATATGGTGAGAGGAGGGGGGGAATGACGTCCTAAAAATATAGTGAAGGGCGGCACGGGCCTAAAAAGGTTGAGAACCACTGCTCTACACATTCACACCATTGATAGTTTTTTTCTGGCGGAATCTTTTTTTCCCCCCTGTTCATGATCATTCTCAATAATAGCCATGTCACTTTATTCATTAAACTTATTGTGATTTGATCTTCACATTCTAAAACATCTGATTTCTTTGGCGGAGCTTTACATAGGGCTTTTAAAAGGTAATTGTGTGTTTGTGTGTGTGTGTGTGTGTGTGTGTGTGTGTGTGTATGTGCGTGCGTGCGTGTGTGTGTATGTGTTTGTGTGTGTGTGTGTGTCAGTAACAGGATGGGTACTGGACTCCCATTCCCTGTAATTATAATCTATGTCACTTTGCTATAAATTCTGTCACCCTGTATACTTGTGACGTCCATCGACCAGTATGGTCACTGCTAGGAAGGAAAGCAATGGCAAACTACCTTCTGTACGGATGCCAAGAATATCGTGTAGTACAATCTCATCGATAATCAGAGAAACGGAGTAAATGGGTGCTCCGTAGCAGCAGCCTCGCCCGGTAGGGGTAGTCATGTGCACAAGGCGACTCCAAACCGCCAGCAGGCGACTGAGTGCAAAAGAGTATCAACATTGAAGGCAGGAACTTGGAATGTAAGAACTATGAGTGGGGATGGAACATTTGATAATATTAAGAATGAAATGAGAAGACTAATAGGTATATGTGATACCAGATGGATAGTAATGGGCATTATGACATCTGAGGAATATAGAATAATATATTCTGGTAGAGAGAAACAACAGCAAGGATTAGCGATTGTAATGGATACAGAAAAATCAAAATCGATCAAAGGATATTGGACTGTGTCAGATAGAGTGTTACTAGTGAAGTTGAGTGGAAGACTTTTTTATGTCAACGTCATACAAGTTTATGCACCAACAGCAGACAGTAGTGATGACAGCATTGATGAATGTTATAATGATTTAGAGAAAGCCTTCAAGAAAAAGAAGAATTCTGAAGTAAATATCATACTGGGTGACTTGAATGCAAAAGTTGGAAATCAACAGGACAGATGCATAGTAGGCAAATATGGACTAGGGGAACAGAATAAAAGAGGTTGCAGACTTGTACAGTGGGCAAAAGAGCATGATTTGATTATTGGAAACAGCTGGTATCAACAGCACCCAAGGAGATTATGGAGATGGAGGAGTCCTGATCATAAGATCAGAAATCAGATTGATTACATTCTCATCAACAGAACGAACAGACTTTACTTTCAAAGGGTAACAAATTGGGCACGCAGGCCCGCCTGACATTCGGCCCTTCCAATCACTCATCTTTCTTTCATCAACAGTGCATAGGAAAAAACATTGTCAAATGAATTTTGTAAACATAAACAATGCATATTACTATGTTATGAGACACATCCACCACCCACCCACACATCCCCCATTCACTCCAACCCCCCCACCCAACCACACACATAACCCACACACACATACATTCCCCCACCCATCCACCACATCCCTACACCTACACATCTCCCCACCCACACACACCTCTCACCCACCACACATCCCATCCACCCACACCCCAAGCACACATACATTCCCCAACCCACACATCCCCACCCACACACATCCACCCACCTACACACATCTCCCCACCCACTCACATATCCTCTACCCGTCCCATTACCCACCAACAATCACTCACCCACATATCCTCCTCCACCCACACACCTCCAACCACCCAGCCAAACACACATTCCTCAGCCACACATCCCCCACGCACACACACATCTCCCCGCCAACTCACATATCCCGCACCTACCCACACACAAATTCCGCACCCACCCACATAATCTCCCATCTCCCCCAGCCCACTCACAGATCCCGAGCCCACCCCTACAAACATCCCCCACCATCTCCTAACCTACACACACTCACCCACCCACATATCCTCTACCCACCCACACATCCTCTACCCACCCATCCCCCAACCAAACATCCCTTAACCACACACCCTTACTCATATACAATCACCCACCCACACATCCTCTACCCAACCACACATACTCCACCCACCCATCCCCCAGCCACACATCCATTAACCACACACCCCTACCCATATACACACACATCCCCACCCACACACAATCTCCCCACCCATACACACATCCCTCACACACATCCCCACCCACCAACACATCCCCCATTCACAAACACACACCTCCCATCCACGCACACACAACCCACACACACATCCCCAACCCATACACTCATCCCCTCACACATCCCTAGACACACGTACTTATCCCTCAACCACTAACACCCACACATCCCTCACCCACTCATCAACACATACATCTCCTATCTACCCACCCACACTCACACACCCCAACCACCCATCTAAACACACATCCCCCACCCTCACACACATCCTTCACCCACCCGCACACCCAACCACACCCCACCCACCCACACACACATCCTTTATCCACACCCAGCTCCCCTCCCACACAACACCACACCCACACACATCCCAAAGACACATCCCTCACCCACACACACATCTCCCCACACATCTCCTACCCATCCACACATCCCCCAACTACAATCACCCTCACTACCCACACATACATCCTCCATCCAGCCACACACACCCCCACCCAGCCAGACATATCCCCCACCCACACACACATCCCCAAATCCATCACCCACACCCATCACGCACCCCTCCCCAACCCACACACATCCCCACACCCCACACACATTCACCCACACATCTCTCACTCACACACACACACTCCCCACCCATCCACCCAAACATCCCACACCCATACACATCCCTCACCCACACACACATCCCCAAACCCACAACCACCCCCACCTGCACACATCTCCCACCCACCACATATCCCCACACCCACATCTCCCCACCCACACATATATCCCCCACCCATCCCATAACCCACCAACAATCATCCACCCACATATCCTCCTCCACCCACTCACCCACAACCACCTAGCCAAACACACATCCCCACCCACACACACATCTCCCCGCCAACCCATACATCCCGCACGTACCCACACACAAATCCCCCACCCACCCACACAATCCCACCCCGCCCACCCACACATCCTGAGCCCACCCACACACATCACGAATCCACCCACACACACATCCCCCCATCCCCCAACCTACTATTATGATCAAACTCCCACACTTTACACACACATACAGTGACGATTGTCGTGAGCATTGTCGCAAAATTGTAAAGAAAATGGAGAAAAATTGTACATATACATTTTGTAACTTAAAAATTAGTGATGCAATTCAACTCTCTCTCTCTCTCTCTCTCTCTCTCTCTCTCTCTCTCTCTCTCTCTCTCTCTCTCTCTCTCTCTCTCTCTCTCTCTCTCTCTCTCTCTCTCTCTCTCTCTCTCTTCTTACACACACACACACACACACACATATATATATATATATATATATATATATATATATATATATATATATATATATATATATATATACATACACAGACACACACACTCACACTCCCTTACTCACTCACACTCACTAACTCTCTCACTCACTCTACAGTAGTGTGCATGCGATTATATTATACATGATAAAATCAAGTGGCATACAAAATGATACCTCGTAATATGAAAGATGAGAATACATAAAAAATATGGAATAGCATGTTACATGACATGCGTGCGCTCAACTCTCTCTCTCTCTCTCTCTCTCTCTCTCTCTCTCTCTCTCTCTCTCTTTTAGACATACACACACTCATTCACTCTCTCTCACTCACTCACACTCACTAACTCTCTCACTCACTCAACAGTAATTTACATGTGTTCATTCTACGAAATGATTTCGAAAAAGAGTTCGAAATGCATTAAAAGTCGCAAAAACTATACAAAGACAGACTGCTACAGCGACCATAGATTAATCTGAAGCAATTTACATATAACATTAAAGAACGGTAAATGTATACCAAGAAACACAACATTTTATCTACAGGTACTGAATAGTGAGGAGATAACAGATAAATTCAGCGTACAGGTAAAGAACAGATTCCATGCATTGTCCGATATGGAAATATTATTTCAAGGCACCAGTGACCAATGGGAAATATTACATAAATCAGTCAACCAAGCTGCAAAAACAACCATCCCAAAAAATAAAGATAATAGGACGCAAGAAATGGATGACGGAAGACATCTTAAAGTCATGGAAATAAGAAGAAATGACACAAATGACAAGGGAAAATGTGAAGAGATTCACGGGAAAATTAGGAAGCTATGCAAAGAACCAAAACAAGCATAGCCTGTAGAAAATTGCAAGGAAATTGAAAACCAACACAACACCCTTAATACCAAATTAATGCACAAAAGAATTAATGACATCACTAACAAAAGAACACATACAACAACGGGTTGCCTAAAAACCAAAGATGACAAAATTATAATTAAAAAACGATCAGATTTTACATGCGTTGTCAGATTATGTGAAAGAATCTTATGATGATACAAGAGAAGAACAATATGAACATCGGAATAATAATGAAGGACCATCAATTTTAAAGATGGAAGTTCAGAATGCTCTTAATCATATGAAAACTGGCAAGACCCCGTTTACAGGTAACATCACAATAGAAATGATCAATGCCTTAGAAAAATATGGAATAGATCAAGTCACCAGACCACTGAACGCAATATACGATAATGGAGACATACCTCCTGAATTCTATAAATATTGCAATTCCGAAGAAATCAGAAGCCTTGGAATGTGATCAACTTCGAACAATTAGTATAATGAGCCACATCACGAAGATTTTACTATGAAGTATCATGCAAAGAGTTAGGAAGAAAATACAACCCGAAATAGGAGAAGAACAATGTGGGTTTATAGAAGGCAAGGGTATAGTAAATGCTGTGTATATACTGAGAACAGTTATTGAACGTACTATAGAAGTAAACAACGATCTACACCTCTGCTTTATTTACTACACAAAGGCTTTCGATTAAATGAGACATGTCGACATGATTAGGATGCTTTAAGATCTACAAATTGATGGAAAAGAAGTTAGACTTGTAAAAAAACATATATTGGAAACAACAAGCTACCATAAGAATTAATAATGAATTAGGTCAATATTAGCCTATTAAGAGAGGTGTGAGACAGAGATGTGTAATGTCTCGAGATCTTTTTTCCCTGTACTGGGAACATATTTTCAGAAATATAGAAGATATGGAAGGAATCAACATTGGGGGACGATACATCAATAACATTAGAAACGCAGATAATACAGTCTTGATTGCAGACAATGAACAGGACCTGCAAAGTTTAGTAGATGCGGTTGTTGCATACAGTGAACAACTAGGGTTAGAATTGAATTGTAAGAAGACAGATTATGGTCGTCACTAGGAAGGAAGAAATACCACAATGTAATATACAAGTAAATGGGCATATTCTTAAACAAGTGAATCGGTACAACTATCTCGGAACAGTCATAACATCTGATGGGAGATGCCTTGAAGAGATTAGAACAAGAATTGCCATGGCGAAGGTAGCCTTTTGCAAGATGAAAAACTATACTGACCAATAAAAAGATATCAATTGAAACGAGAAAAGAGTGTTGAAGTGCTACATAGAACCTGTACTTTTATATGGATGTGAAGCGTGGACAATGAGCAGACAAGCTGAAAAACATCTGATGGCTGTGGAAATGTGGTTTCTGAGGAAAATGCAAAGAATACCATGGACAGACAGAAAAACCAATGAACAAGTCCTTCAAGAAACAAATGAAGATCGTAAACTGATTAGAGACATTAGACGTAGACAGTCAAAATATTTTGGGCATGTTATGAGAAGAAATGAATTGGAGAACTTGGTGACAACTGGCAAGATCGAAGGAACAGGCCAAAGGGAAGACCAAGAATTAAATACCTGGATAGCTTGGCCACATGGCATGGTCGAGACAGGAATACGGAGCTGATCTGGTGATCGGGTGAGATGGCAAAACATGACCACCCACACTTATCGGCATGGCACATGATGGATGGATGTATACTTGTGTAGCTCGACTAAAGGCCATAGACGAAATATTACAGACAGTTAATGTGTGAGACCCTCACCTCCTATCTCACTGGGGTACATAATAAGGCTATGTGAGTATGTATAGACAACACAGACGATCTTGTCCTTTTATAGCAAAGGATGTGTGTTTGGGTGTGTCCAGACAGCTACGATCGTATAATGATAGACAGAAAAATGGTAGATGTGGGTACAATGATAACATAACGGAACATATCCTGTTATGAAGCGACAGGCATAGGTGTTGATAACAACCTCACAGCTCAGCCCCCTCCGATAGGTAAACGTACGATACGGTGATAGCGAAAAGGCGCTGGTTTCTGTCACGCCACGTGATGATGATACAAGAAAAATGGCTTCTAACTTCCCCTTGATGGGAGTCAAACGAATCCTCTGTACTCGAATAAATACTATTCAGGAAATTTACTCCTTTTAGTCACTTCCTCTCAGAGACAGGATCAACCTAATTCATGAAAACGAATCAACCAGATTCGGTTCCGAACTGCCTCTCGCTATGCAATTTTTACCTCACCGGCGTACGATTTTCCCCCACGTCAAGACATTGCGGGCGTTTCCGGCAATCTTAGCTACTGAACACAACCGAAAGGTTTTATCGACTAGACACAATTATAATTGGTATCTTTTAATATTATGGAAAGAAGGTCTACAGGATTTTGTTGTAGATCGACGTCCTTATTGCAAGGCGAAGCATAGAATGCAACTGGACGTGGGTGACTCGGAATGGTGATTCGGAAAAAATAATCACAAGACAATTCTGAATAGAAGTAAAGAGAATTTATCATTCACGAATTCTCTATGGAATGCACGGACTGGATCTATAAGGGCCGATCAGTTGATTCCGTTTCGTGCCGCACCGCGCGTAATTGCGTACGTTGAACATGATCACGTCATAGTCATGTAATAAGTACTGACCAATGAATAAAAGAGCACGTGTTTATCGTCCCGTGATGCATAGATTTGGTTTCTGGCCGTTGAGAAAAAGCTCTGGTTGATCCAAAATCTGTTCAAGTAAGCTCAAAGAGCGGTGATTCAGTTTCTTTCATTTGAAGGATGTCGACCAGTGGACATTCATCGAAGAATGCAGGCAGCGTACGGTAACAAATGTGTGTCGAAGACAACAGTGACAGGCTGGGCACGAATGTTTCGGAAAGGACGTCAGTTCACGACATATCTTCGACAGCCGGGTCAAGCGCATATTGTTGCAACTGAAAAAAAAAACATCGCCAAAATTGATGCAGCAGTACAGATGAACCGTTGTCGAAGCATTCGTTCGCTAGCAAAAGAATTTGTTGTGTTAATTGGGACAATTCAAAGGGTCGTTCGTAAGAAACTGCAATATCGGAAGGTGTGTTCACAGTGGGTACCACGGATGTTTGCCGCCACTAAAAAGAGGAACGCATGTAATGGTGTTTGATGTAATGATGCATTTCTCTTCCGCATAGTTCAAGGCTATGGTGTCACAACTTTGAGCCAAGAAGCAAACGAGAGAGCATGCAATGGAAGCATGCTGGATCACTAAAAGTCAAAAAATTCAAGTTACAGGTTCCCGCTGGCAAGGTTATGCTGAGCGCATTTTTTGACAATGAAGGGCTATTGTTGGCCGACTTAAAAAAACCTGGTGTCAACATCAACTCCCCCCACTACTTGCAAACACTAGACAAGCTACTAAAAGCTATCAAGAATAAACGACTCGGCATACTTTCTCGCGGTGTGATTTGGTTGCCCGATAATGCTCTTCCGCATGTCGCAAAGATTGTGCAGGAAGCATTAGCAAGGAAGAAGTGGAAAATTCTGCAACACCCAGCCTGTAGTCCTGATTTGTCACCATGTGATATTCATTTGTTCGGACCTCTAAAAAAAAAAAGCTTTCAATGAACAACGGTTTCGCACAGATGCAGGCGTAATGAATGCAGTAAACACTTGGTTCAGTGAGAAACCACAATACTTTTTTTGCGGACGGCATTCGCCGCCTACCTAACCAATGGGATGCTTGCCTGAATCCCTACGGCTACTTCTTCTGACCAATCCATGGTGCGTAATTCTTTCAAAATGAATGCTATGCTTAATTCTACTACACCTGTTAATGTTTCTTTCATGCTTTTGTAATAAATCCATTGGAATGGGTTTCAAATGAACGTCCTTAATATGTATTTGTCCGCGTACATTCCTAGATATTACCTCCGTTTCACGGGTACTAGTGAATTTAACTTATTCCCGTAGACCAATATTTCTCAAACGGTGGGGAATTCTCCTTCCCCCAGGGTTTCCAGAAGGGTGGGGGTGGGGGCGGGGGGGGGGGGGGGGGGAAGGGAGGATAAGATTATTTCAAGATCGCGTTAATACAAGAACCGATTATTATATATTGTTTTTCTCTGCATACTTTACGGTGCTGTATTTCTCGGCCTACTGAAATTCGTTTTATAACTTAAGTAGACCCGCAAATCAAGATTTATGTAGACGTCTAGACTTGTTCTTGTATGTGTTATTCAATTTAGCTCCCATATTTACGTATATTGTGTAGGGGACAGGGGGAATTTATAGGGAGGAAATACGAAAAGGAGGGGGGGGGGGGGAATGACATTCTGAACATATGGTGAAAGGGGTGCATGGGCCAAAAAAAGGTTGAGAGCCACTGTCCTAGACAAAGAGTCCTGAAACAACGGGGACATGTATCTCAGAGTGGTCAGTGCGTCATAGACAGTGAACTGAATATCCAAACACAACGCGTTCCCTGTGGTAAAGCAACACAAAAAGGGTAGGGGAGGTGGGAGGTCTGTTGACCAGATTGAGACACACTTACGCTTCGTTACAGTGAACTACTAATTTATACTTCCAGGTTGATCCATTTTAAAATAGACACCAGGATATGCATTGGGAAGTAAATTCGGCCGGCGTAAAATTGACCACACCACCCTTTCTTGTGTCAACTGGACAGAACAAATACTGGACAAAACAAATTGATCACACCACCCTTTATTGTGTCAACTGAACAGAAAAAATACTGGACAAAACAAATTGATCACACCACCCTTTCTTGTGTCAACTGGACAGAACAAATACTGGACAGAACAAATTGATCACACCACCCTTTATTGTGTCAACTGGACAGAACAAATACTGGACAAAACAAATTGATCACACCACCCTTTATTGTGTCAACTGAACAGAAAAAATACTGGACAGAACAAATTGACCACACCACACTTTCTTGTGTCATCTGGACAGAACAAATACTGGACAAAACAAATTGACCACACCACCCTTTCTTGTGTCAACTGGACAGAATATATACACGACTAACACCATATGCCCAATAGTTGTCAAGGCGTGTGAACAGGTATTTTGCATATAACTGTTTACGCTTTGCTTTCCTCCAACAGCGTCACCAGTATACGGCTATGACGGTGATGTGCTTGATATAGACAGGTCTCCGATCAATGCCAGACATAGCTACCGGCCTGGTCAACGACACAACAGGTAATCTGCTTCTTGTACACGACAGCTACCGGCAAAGCATAAGCTTTCCACTATCTAACACAAGGCCTATCAATCTTTATTATTTCCTGGTATTTTTTTCCATATCTTGTGCTAGTATATTATTCCCACTGTCCAGCGAAGCATAAGCTTTTAACTATATAACACAAGGCCTATCAATCTTTATTATTTCCTGTATTTTTTTCCATATCTTGTGCCAGTATATTATTCCCACTGTCCAGCGAAGCATAAGCTTTCCATTATCTAACACAAAGCCTATCAATCTTTATTATTTCCTGGTATTTCCTTCAATGTCTTGTGCCAGTATATTATTCCCACTGTCCGGCGAAGCATAAGCTTTCCATTATCTAACACAAGGCCTATCAATCGTTATTATTTCCTGGTATTTCCTTCCATGTCTTGTGCCAGTATATTATTCCCACTGTCCAGCGAAGCATAAGCTTTCCATTATCTAACACAAGGCCTATCAATCTTTATCGTTTCCTGGTATTTCCTTCAATGTCTTGTGCCAGTATATTATTCCCACTGTCCGGCGAAGCATAAGCTTTCAACTATCTAACACAAGGCCTATCAATCGTTATTATTTCCTGGTATTTCCTTCCATGTCTTGTGCCAGTATGTTATTCCCACTGTCCGGAGAAGCATATGCTTTCCACTATCTAACACAAGGCCTATCAATGTTTATTATTTCCTGATATTTCCTTCCATGTCTTCTTGTGCCAGTATATTATTCCCACTGTAACCCACAACCATCATGATTCTAGAAAAACTGGGAATGAAAACAGTGTTGATGAAATTTAAAAAACAAAAAGAGGCACGTAAAATATTTCGGCCACGTGAAAAGACATAAAAAGCTGTTGCATAACACTCTTATAAACATCATAATGGGTAAGGTTGAAGGCAAACGAGCAAGAGGCAGACAATGACACAAGTGGAAAGATAACA
Organism: Cepaea nemoralis; assembly: GCA_014155875.1. Classification (NCBI taxonomy): domain Eukaryota; kingdom Metazoa; phylum Mollusca; class Gastropoda; order Stylommatophora; family Helicidae; genus Cepaea; species Cepaea nemoralis. The sequence continues at coordinate 30,741 of JACEFZ010021333.1, forward strand.
TCAAGAGATGGACGAACAGCAGTCTGACTGAATGTACAATCAAGGCGAGAGACAGACACTGTTGGATATCCACTGTAGCCAAGCTTCATTGTTGCAATATTAATTGATTGATTGATCCTAAACAAGCCTATAGGTAATGAGATAGCCACTTGAACGAATTCTTCTCCTTCTGGGCATTTGTTTGCACGTCGTTAATGCTGAACTGCCTAAAACTGTTAAACCAGTTTTCTGGCGAAGGGGTTCGGGGTGCAGTTCATAATCCCACATATCGCGTTCGAAACACAGGTGAGAGCGATTTGGCAGCAGACCACCTTGCGTTTGTGTTTTTAATACAAAGGTACGAGGGCGAGTCATTAAGTAAGTCACACAGTTCTGTGGGATGGCAGGTAAATGTAATTGGTGTTTTCTACAGGTGTCATGAGGTGACAGAAACATCGAACTTTATATTCCAGTTCGTCAGGTGGCGCTAGGTGTCTCGTGCGCATGCGCATCGCATAAACAAAATGGCGACTGTACTTACGGAGTGTGCAACCAAAGAGCAACGTGCTGTTGTTCGTTTGTTTGTTTATTTTTGTGTGGGCAAAAGAACTGCCTGCAAATGACATTCATAAGGAAATGCTTCTTGTTTATGCTGACAGATGTTTGTCCCGTAAAGCGGTGCATAGCTGGGTAGAAACATTTTCTCAAGGACTCTAAAATTATTGATGAAGTCCGATCTGGTCGTCCAGTTGAGATTGCAACAGAAGCATCTGTGCAGCGGGTGGAGGAGATGATTAGAGGTGACAGGCGAGTAATGATAGACTCTGTAGCATCTGCAATAGGGTGCTCACATTGTTCAGCATACAGAATAATGCATGATCGATTGACATTTTAAGGACTACTGACTAGAGGAGTGTTGCGTCTTCATGACAATGCCAGACCACATACGGCTCGATTAACTCAGGAGAAAATTAACCAACTAAGGTGGGAAGTTCTGGAACATCCACCTTACAGCCCCGACTTAGCCCCTAGCCATTTCCACCTTTTCGGTCCACTGAAAACCCACCTTGTCGCGAGACATTTCGCGAATGACGCTGAATTTGAATGTGAAGTGAAAACTTGGTTTCGAAAACAGCGCACGCAGTTCAATGCAGCCGGTGTGGGAGGACTGATAAAACGATAGAATAAGTGCATCAATGTTGGTGGAAATTATGTGAAGAAATTAAAGGACAATGTATGTACACAAATAACCTGGTTTCAAGTTATCACATTTAGTTATTTTTCTACAGCCATATGTGATTAATTATTGACTTCCCCTCGTATGTCTGCCGGTCGTTCAGAAAGCAATGGCACATTACTGAACATGAACGTGCCAAGAAATTACAAACAGCCAAAAACTGCTGGGGTTGACTTCAACGTCGTTAAGATGATATGCAACAGACTTTAAACTTGTAAAACTGGTGAAGTCACCAACCATGGACCAACATAAGCTGTTTCCAGTCAGACAACGCTGAATCCTGACCTGGCTACATTGTATCTAACATGCCGGTATGCAGATTTCAAGTTACCGCAGCCCTGTGACACGAAAAGTTGATTTATAAGCTTGGAGAGGGGAGACGAGCTCTGCTATACGGAGATGTGTGAAGATGCTTAGTTTGGTATATGGTCGGGAGGACAGTTTGTTACCCTCCTCACTCCCATAGATGAAAGTCCTTTTTGAGGCGTAGTCGACCTTAACACCTGCACATCCCTGACCTCAAAGTCTTCTAGAGGATTCACCAACAATAACAAAAAAAACAAAACCAACCGACCAACCAACCACCCAACCAACCACCCAAAACCCATCAACGAAATAATCATCAAACAATCAACCAAAAACCACCCACCAGGCAACGATCCAACCTACCAACCAGCCAATCAACCATCCCTCTACGCAACCAAGCAACCAACCAATCACAATCAACCAAGCAACCAGACAAGCTAGTCGGCAAGGAAGCAACCAACCTCCCACCTTACCAACCAATAATTAAACCAACTTACCAACCAATCATCCATCCAACCAACCATCCAACCAATTAAACACCCAACCAACCATCCAAACAACAAACCAAGCTACCACACATCAACCAACCAATCAACAGTTAACCCACCTAACTACACTCCCCCCCCCCCCCCCCCCACCAACCAGTCAAGCAAGCACCTAATCAACTAACTAACTCACCAACCAACCGACCAGCTAATCAGCAATTAACGAATCAAGAAACCCAGCCATTTAATCACCGATCAATCAACCAACGAAGCAATCAACCAACCACTAGCCAACTAACCAACCAGTCAATCAGCCAACAATTGAACCGTCAAACTATCCATCCCTGAAACTAATTAACTAATCAATCCAGAACGCAAGTAACCAACTAACTAACTTTCCAACTACCACGCAACCAGCCACTTAACCATCTAGACAACCAATCAACATAATAAACCAACTAACATTCACACGAACCACCAAACCATCCAACAAATAAACTACTAAACAACCAACAACACAATAAATCAAGTAATCAACCTTATAACCAACTCACTTACTTAACGACCCACCAAGCTAGTAACAAACATAGTGGCCAAAAAGCCAGCAATCAACCAACCAGTTATCAACCAAACAGCAATCAACTAATCAGCAATCAACCAAACATCAATCAACCAACCAGAAATCAACCAACCAACAATAAAACAACCAGCAATCAACCAACGAGTAAATAACCAGCCAGCAATGAACCAGCCAGCAATCAACAAACCAGCAATCAACCAATCAGCCATCGACCAGCCAGCAATCAACCAGCCAGAAATCGACCAGTCAGCAAATAACCAGCCAGCAATCAACCAACAAGCAATCAACCAATCAGTAATCCATCAGCCAGCAATCAACCAACAAGCAATCAACCAACCAGTAATCCATCAGCCAGCAATCAACCAACAAGCAATAAACCAAACAGTAATCCATCAGCCAGCAATCAACCAGCAATGAATAAACCAGTAATCAACCAAACAGCAATCAACCAGCCAGCAATCAACCAACAAGCAGTCAACCAAACAGCAATCAACCAGCCAGCAATCAACCAACAAGCAATCAACCAACCAGTAATCCACCAGCCAGCAATCAACCAGCAATTAATAAACCAGTAATCAACCAAACAGCAATCAGCCAGCCAGCAATCAACCAACCAGCAGTCAACCAAACAGCAATCAACCAACCAGCAGTAAACCAAAACTAACTAACTAACTAACAACCAAACAGCAATCAACCAGCCAACAATAAACCAACCAGCAATCAACCAACCAGCAAATAACCAACCAGGAATCAACCAACCCACCCTCACATTCAGCTAAACCCAAGTCAATCAAGAAACCAGAAATCAACCTTTCAACCAATCAAGACCACCAGTCAACCAACCAATCAATCAAACAACCAACCCAGTCACCCACCTAACCACTAACAAACCGACCAACATATAACAACTAATTGTGCCCGTTTAACATTAACTGACTGATGTTTAGGGGTTTGTTATAAGAATTTGTGTTTGTTTCTAGACTGCATGAATTCTCCATACTAGTTATCGAATTCTACACTCTCCTGTTGATTCACATCTAGTTAATACCCCTAGGCGGGTTTATTCTCAAAAGGTACTTATGTTACCTGCTATTTTCATCGGTTATAGGTTGCACATCTTTTACAGGACATTACAACGTCCGGCACGCTGCTGCTGGGGTAGCCGGTTCAATCCTTACACTGGTCAGTTGGATTAAAATGCCGACTTCTCGTCCTTGACTTTGGGACGAACGAACGAACGAACGAACTTTATTTTTAAAGGGTAACAAATTGGGCACGCAGGCCCATCTTACATTCGGCCCTTTCAATCACTTATCTTTCATTCATCAAATGTCATGTTACATTTACATCATCATCATCATCAAGTGCCCTCCCAGCTGGCGTAGGCGTTCATGGCTCTCCACAGATCTCGGTCTTTGGTTTTCTGGATCAACTCTGCTGCTGATATTCCTCCGTGCCACCGTCTCAATCCATCCAGCATCATTTCTCTTGGTCTGCCACTGCCTCTCTTCCCCTCGATCGTAAATTACAAGAACATAAGAAGTCGGAGTGACTTCTCGCCTCATGGCGAAGCGCTCTGGTAATAGTGACAGCTAATACACACGGAATATAAGTGGCTGGCCGAGTGGCTGGAATACCGGGCTCTCTTTCTGGAGACTCGGATTCGAATCCTCGGTAAGGTGTGGAGATTTTTCTGTCCTGGGCAAAAAGAAAACTCTAACCTGCACAGTTCGCGGCGATTGAACGAGCCAGGCGGCCTTAATTCCTTAGACTCCCCCACCCCCCCCCCCCCCCCCCCCCCCCCCCCCCCCCCATCCCTCCACATGTCCTACACCGCAAGGTACTATAGGCAGAAAATGACAGTTTTTTTAAATACACACGCAAATAATTCAGCTCAGTGCACTAGAAGCACGAGTATAGACAATGCTTCAGCTCGTAGCGAGCGAACGTAAACAGAACATATCGTCATCAGATTATGAGAAATGTCATCATGACAATATGAGAAGTGTCGTCATCAGAGTATGAAAAATGTCATCATGACAATATGAGAAGTTTCGTCATCAGAGTATGAGAAATGTCATCACGATAATATGAGAAATGTCGTCATCAGAGTATGAGAAATGTCAGCACAATAATATGACAAATGTCGTCATCAGAGTGTGAGAAATGTCATCATGCCAATATGAGAAGTGTCGTCACCAGAGTATGAGAAATGTCATCATGACAATATGAGAAGTGTCGTCATCAGAGTATGAGAAATGTCATCATGACAATATGAGAAGTGTTGTCATCAGAGTATGAGAAATTTCATCATGATAATATGAGAAGTGTCGTCATCAGAGTATGAGAAATTTCATCACGATAATATGAGAAATGTCGTCATCAGAGTATGAGAAATGTCATCATGACAATATGAGAAGTGTCGTCATCAGAGTATGAGAAATGTCATCATGACAATATGAGAAGTGTCGTCATCAGAGTATGAGAAATGTCATCATGACAATATGAGAAGTGTCGTCATCAGAGTATGAGAAATGTCATCACGATAATATGAGAAATGTCGTCATCAGAGTATGAGAAATGTCATCATGACAATATGAGAAGTGTCGTCATCAGAGTATGAGAAATGTCATCATGACAATATGAGAAGTGTCGTCATCAGAGTATGAGAAATGTCATCATGACAATATGAGAAGTGTCATCATCAGAGTATGAGAAATGTCATCATGACAATATGAGAAGTGTCGTCATCAGAGTATGAGAAATGTCATCATGACAATAAGAGAAGTGTCGTCATCAGAGTATGAGAAATGTCATCATGACAATATGAGAAGTGTCATCATCAGAGTATGAGAAATGTCATCACGATAATATGAGAAATGTCGTCATCAAAGTATGAGAAATGTCAATAAGACAATATGAGAAGTGTCGTCATCAGAGTATGAGAAATGTCATCACAACAGTATGAATATTGTCATCATGAGATTATAAAACATGTCACCACGACAGAATGTGAAATTTCGTCATGAGAGTATGAGAAATGTAGTCACAATATGAGAAATGTCGTCATGTTAGTATGGTAAATGTCATGACGACAGTGTGAGAAATGTCATAATGACATTATGAGAAAATTCATCACGCCATTATGAGAAATGTCGCCACGAAATTATTAGAAATGTCATCACCACATTATGAGAAAGTCATCATGACAGTATGAGAAATATCATCACGACATTATCTATATTGCCATCATGAGAGTATAAGAAATGTCATCACAACAGCATGTGAAATGTTGTCATGGGAGTATCAGAAATGTTATTATGACAGTATGAATAGTGTCACCACGAAAGAATGAGAAATGTCATCACGATAGTTTGATAAATGTCGTAATGAGATTATGAGGAATGTTATCACGACAGTATGAATATTTATCACATGACCGGCCGTAGGTTCTGCCACGTAACCAGTTCTGACACGGGAGACCACCGCGTTATTTATAGCCGACGGTAGCCCGAAGGGAATTTCCCGACAAAACTGTTCTAAAACATTCTCAAAGATCTTTTATGGCGGTGTCTTTTGACCTCGGAGCGAGTTCAACTTCCAGAAATTGCGTCCCATGTAATTGAGGCATGCTTCTCCCGAGAGAAAGTCGCTTGTCTTGCTGTAAGCGAAGTTCTCCCTCTACGGAGAAGTACCCCAAGGTCGGCGGTTAACATTCGCCATTTGTGTGTTTGATTCTCCATCGACCCGACGATTTTCAGCGGCTAGTAGTGCATTCAAAGAATAAAAAGATTCTATACATGTACTAGAACCCGTTAGACAAGAGGTGTCCATGTCTGAAGGTAAATTAAATTACCATTACTTTCTTGCCGGTGTCGAAGAAAGTAAGCGATCACTGCTGCATGAGAAGCTGATTAGCTGTGTGTAGCACGAAGTTAGGTCATGCGTATTACGTAAGCATTATCGATCGAAGACCGCTAAATTAGAGCGGGTAAGAGTTTGCCTTAAAATTCATTGTTAAAGCGCGTGACCCCCACCTCTAACTGGTTGTTATCAAATTAAATGGGGATGTGATAGGCCCGTGGGCTTATGCACGTTTAAAAGAGCTATGCTTGACCAAGTTTTCGAAATTGTTGTTTCGAAGAGCGTTGCGTAGTTCCTCGGCGCAAGTCGACGAGGTGTTGTTGTTTGCTGCGGCGAACAGAGTCCAGGGCGAATCGACTGCTGTAGCGAACGGAGAACGAACGAACGAACGAACGAACTTTATTTTAAAAGGTTAACAAATTGGGCACGCAGGTCCGTCTTATATTCGGCCCTTTCGATCACTCATCTCTCATTCATCAAATGTGTATGTTACATTTACATAGGAAAAAAAAAACATTGTCAAATGGATTTTGTAAGCATAAACAATGCATATTACGCATGGTGCATTCACATGGGGGAAAAAAACATTGTCAAATGAAAGTTGTAAACATAAACAGTGCATATTGCAATGTTGTGAGAAACATCCCCCATCCATCCTCATACCCCGCAGCCACCCACACATCCCTCAGCCACCCACACATCCCCCACCCCCACACCCCCACCCACCCACACATACCTCCATGCATTGACAAAGACTCAGGCAAACATACATGCCGCCAACCACCCACTGATCCCCCACCCACATACATTTCCCCACCCACACATACATCCCAACCCATCCCATAACTGACACGCACACACCCACGCACATATTCTCCACCACCCACCCACGCACCCGCAACCACCCAGCAAAACACGGATGAGAAGCAGTTCGACGGTGTTAATATTGTCGATATCGAACCGTGATAATGCGATAGGCCGAAAGGGAGCGTCGGCCGAGTCGCATATCGGAGGTATACGATCGACAATAATGAGGGTGCTTCACCGCAGTTTCGGACGCATTATTGATCTATTCTTACAACTTTCCTCTACTGTTCCTTAAGCTATCATTCCCTGCTTTGACTACGCCAGTGAGCGTTTCTGACACAGAGGGTGTTCATTGTGGACTCCATTGCTCCCGCATTCGTCGGGTTGTTTTCCTCTTCTAGGGGTTATTACTTCGATCACCATCATCATGTCATCACCCATGGCTAGTTTCTTGCGTCGTAAGCTTTCTGTGTAGAGCATCTTCGTCGTGTGCAATATATATCTGTTCTTCCTTCGGTTGAGCACATAACTTCTTCTGGCTCAACCTTATCATTAATTACCTTTGAATTCTCTCTTCACTCCAACGATGATGAACAGAATGTAACTATTCAGAACACAACTACGATAACGTTTTCCACAGTTTATGTTCAACTAAGCACATTATACAATGCAATTACGCCTGCACATATTCAACACCTGACAAAACCAACAAAGTTCTAACACTTAATAAAACGAGCGGCATATTATTTAGCCGTTGCTCTGTACACATCTGACCATGTCCGTACTGGACGATGGCTGAACAGCGACTGCTCTTTTAGGACTAGTCTCGTGTCCGCCGGAAGCGAGTTCCAGCATTTTCACGCTTTGTGAAAAGTAACCACTTTTCACGATCCAGGTGTCCAACTCCTGAAAACGGCTATAACCTTTGCCATGCTATAATTTAGGTTATGGCAGGCTATCAATGGGGAACTATCCTTCTCCACAATGGGAAGAGATGGGGATGTAGATAAAAAGGGGACAGACTGCTTTCTACAAATAAAACACGCTGACCCCAGCGGGTCCGCTATAAGTCACGTTACTAAACCGGGGTGACCAAAGGAGAATGTACTGATCGCCTTATACTTGGCAATACCAAGTATTTCGTCTACACTTGTCCTGCGAACTAAAAAGGGGGAAGGACTACAGTAGCTGAAGCCACTCGATCACTAATGAGGACAAGAGCCGCCAATGAGATAGCGTTTCTCCAATATCTGGGAGTGAGGACCCAGATAGAGAAACTGGCTCAAGTGTCATAACGAAGAGGAGTCGTCAGGAGACGAGTTCCCTCCCGGGGCCACTAAGTCTTACGCAGATCCAAACACCCTGAAGCGGTGAGTGAAAGGAATAAGAAAGACTGAGTGTTGTACAGGTGAGTTCCAAAGGACCCCTGTGACCGAGAGACCGGACCTATCCGAGCTGCCACCCAGGTCCTCACTGACGAAACTGTTCCAGGAGCTGCTTGACGGATGAGGGTCCCAGGTTTACCGCTGTCTACACTCTTTCGTCTCTGTGGCGAAGTGGTCAAGCCGTTTGACTCGGGCTCCGAAGGTTGTGGGTTCGATTCCGGGCCGCCTCCTTCGGTTCACGATTTAAATTTTTCGGAGACTCCTGTGGGTCGTCGCTAGAGCTACGGAGTTCGTGCTTGGTGCGACGCTTTCCGCGCTGCGGAAAGGGACCGAACCATATGGGATAAAACCCGGTGCAATGAAGTCGACCCTGTCGACTTTTAAGCGACTTATTTTTTACACACTTTCGTAGATGAGGAGGATCAGGTGAACATATTTGATATGTAACCTAGGCTGATGGCGTAGCGCCTTTCCTTTAGTTAATCACCATAGGCTGTGGCAGGCTACAGTCGATCGGTTCTCTCATAGCAGTACTTACTTTCAAGTGTGACCGAGAAGATATCTTAGGCCCGGCATACGACGGAGGAACATGGCTAACTCAGAATGTGTAAATGCGTGAACTACCCAGCGTTGGAGCAACGCCTGACTTCAGCCTGAAACGTTCCCGTGGACAACACTATTTGCTGGCCCGTGGATTCTCAAAGTACCAGATACTTGCGCACCATTGGCCACTGCTTTCCTTCACCGCTATACCGGGTAAACGATTACCTATTCATTGCCTTATCAGACCACTGAGGCCCATATAGACTTTACTAAGGACTCATATTCAGTACATTATCAGGCCCACAGAGACAGTGTTAACGAATCAAGTGCCTTACACTATCAGGCCACTGAGGCCCACAGAGACATGGTCAAGGAGTTGAGCTGTAATGCTCCAACGATTGTATCTCGTGTCTGAACTTATGTGATACATCTGACCCGGTCATTACCTTGGTCAGTCCAATGACTTTCAGTGACATCGTTGTTTGTGAACTGTTAGAGTGAGCCACTTTAACAATGTGTCAAGATTCTGTATGAACTTTCCTGTTACCGACATCGAATACTCAGAAGGGTCTATGATGGAGTGTGCCAGAACCTGAACTTGTCTCCATGGAAGTTGACAACCCGTGTCAAGCAGTCCAGCCATTCCGGACTTGTCGAGAGAGGATCTGCTAACATCCGGTGAGGCGACTGCTACAGCTGGACGGGATGACTAGACAAGTGCCGCCCGAGGATGAAACTCGGATCCTAAACTGCTACTCCTTTGTCTATCTATCTCTGATACTCTCTACCTCATCTAGAACTGCTCTCGACTTCACTATTGCAAATCATACAATGTTGCATTATTATCTTGATGACACCAGAGTTGAGTTATGTCGTCGGAACTGAGCCCTAGTGGTTAGCTCCCCTGGGTTGAAAGATTGTGAGAAAGCAGCGTCTAGGGACTTGAGGGGTTTGGGAGACTGATTACACCTACCCCTACACCCATAAAGTATCCCAGGAAATATAGTGAAGTAACAGCTCTGCTCACCCCACATATATTACTACAATATTGTCATCATTAGAGTATGAGAAATATTGTCATGACAGTACGAGAAATGTCATCATGGCAGTATGAGAAATAGTTTCACAACAGTACGAGAAATGTCGTCATGACAGTATGAGAAATAGTATCACAACAGTACGAGAAATGTTGTCATGACAGTATGAGAAATAGTATCACACAGTACGAGAAATGTCGTCATGACAGTATGAGAAATGGCATTATGACAGTATGAGAAATGTCATCATGCCAATATAAATAATGATAGAGAGACGGTGTACTAGAGAGTTGATATAGCTCGTCTGTCTTCTGACATGATCCTGCTCTAGGTCAGGTCACACAGACTATAGTGAGACATATGAAAAACAAACAGTAAAGACGATCAGAAGTATCACCCAGGGAAATTAATAATAATAGGTAGGAGAAGTCTCGGCTGCTGCAATATATAAACAGTACACAATGAAAACAGTGAAATATGCGTCACTCCTGCAAAAAGAAAAGTGAGAGATATTAAACACAGACATTGTGTACCAACGAACGCAAATCCGGCGTACGGAAATCACGGTGTAAATATAACCATGATAATATCACAATGTTTCCGATATATTTGCGCTTAAACCCTACGACATGTCCCGTGCACCCATTAGTTTGGCATACACAATTTTCAGCATCACTCGTTTCTTCTGTCATTTGAAGTTTCTTAATAACTGTCTCCGTCTCAAAATCTTACCTAATGGTTTTCAATATAACTTCCATCTATTATTGGGGAGATTCTGGAACATACAATATTCAACAGCATTCATTTCTGTTGTCGTCTGAATTTTCTTAAATGAATAACTGTCTCCGACTCAAACTCACACCTAAAGGTTTTCAGTATAACTTCCATCTATCATTGGGGACATTTATTCCTCTTTAGATGCCGCTCTTCGACAGCCTAGCACAAGAGCAGTGCGTCAACTGCATGAAACTCGCAGTGACGGTACATCAACTACATACTTCTGCGCTTATATCATGCAAAAGTAACCATTTACAGGACTCTGCATCTACTGATACATAACAGGCAGGTTCGTGTTTCCTGTGATCTTTTCCATCATACAAAACTACAATAGACAGCATATATGCTATCCTCACACGGGAAGGACACAATGTGTCACAAACGTGACCCACTCTCATTTATTTTTCACTACGACACCCATCACTCACACTAAAGTGGTAAGCATCCACCCTGATCTACCACTGTCTCACTGAAGAACACACTGTTTTGAGTAAAAGTCTCAGTTTTGTCCCTCTACGCCCTCGTATGGACATCCATGCTACCCTGGAAGACATTGACAACTTCCACAGATGACTCCGCCTTCAGTTTCACCATAACGATAAGTCTGTTAACAATCACATCACACAAGATCCGAAAATGTTTCAATCTCTAGTTAAATCCTGATCTACCTGTACCCTACCTACCGGAACTTCCATCGCTCTAGACCTATTTATAGCGACCACACTCTATGATATCAAACAACTTTCCTTTCCTCGCCTGCGTCGCTCAAATCTATCCCCTCTGGTATGGCATGCCATGCCCCAACTACAACCCTGACATGACATTATTATCATGTCCGCGGATAACGAGGGTGCTGTAGTTGTTTGGCTTAAAGAACTGTATGTCAAGGAAGGCATGGCCCAGTTCAACAAACCCAACAATATATCCCTTTGTGCCGGTGACCCCACATTTTCCTACAACCGGAATATGCGGTATTCAATCACACAGTTCGTTAGTGACAATGTTCTACCACCTATCGCCATTTCACTGCACATCCGTGACTGTGACCAAGGCACACTCGCGTTCTACAAACTGTCAAAAATAAATAAACTTGACAATCCCGACGTCAGATAGTTTCCGCCTGTACCGACCGAACAAATCTCAGAGTTTCTTCACGACATCCCCTAACCACTATTTACGAATGTCTCTTCATATAGTTAGTTAGTTAGTTAGTTAGTTAGTTAGTTGGTTGGTTGGTTGATTGGTTGGTTGCTTGGTTGGTTGGTTGGTTGGTTGGTTTTGGTTGGTTGGTTGCTTGGTTGGTTGGTTTTGGTTGGTTGGTTGGTTGGTTGGTTAGTTAGTTAGTTAGTTAGTTAGTTAATCGACATATAATTCTCTATGCACACCGAACCATTGTCCATAAATGCTCGGTAAATCCCGCGGTGTGTAGCGGCTCACGACCCCAGTTCTACGTTGGTTTATTTATCATCTTTTGCTGGCTGCATAGTGTTCTTGTTGGTCACACCTCTTTTAACTTGCTGTTCTCGCAGTCTGACAATGGATGTAGATTCACAGCCATCACTTGGTTTTTGCAAACGTCTTACTTCTCGTAGAGCATTCAGAATATCAGCCTGGTCCATGGATCGTCCACTCTCCACAGCAGCCTTACCTGCAAGCCTGTCAGCCTGCTCATTTCCTTGTACACACGCACGTCCAGGCAGGAACACGAAACTAATATTTGTCAGCTCTGACCGTACTAGGGATAATAACCACTGTCTTTGGACCCACCCCATCTTTATCTTCCTGGGCATACTCATTAAGTCACTAAGGAACCACGCCCGATTCAAGGTCTGTGTCTCGATCTATGTTATTGCTTTCTTACGTTATGACTTCCATAGTCAGACTACTTGTGATGAAGGCAAAAACACCAGAATCTTCCTTCGCATTGCTCCCTCCAGCCAGAGCCGTAAAAAACCCATGATTTGCTCACTCGTCGAACGACCGACCCTTCTGTGTAAATGACAACATCACACTCTAAAGATTTCTCGAAGATCAAAGCCTGTACTTCCGCCTCCACAGTAGCTGTATTTTCTTGTCTGTATTTCCCGTCTAATTGTATGCACACTGAAAAGGACGTACACAACTATGTTGGCACTTGTACCCACTCCTCGCAAGGTTCTAAGTCCTCAAGTGAACACACCTAGTGAAGAATGTCTTCGGCTTGACCCATCCGCGACTTTCCTCTGTTTAACTTTCTGTCCGTTACCTTCATAATTTCACTATGCAGTGGCTGTTGTGCCGGTCTCACTGGCATAGGAGTTAGCGACTTTCTCCGTAATCCAGTATACTCTCGTGAGTAATGTGACGTGCGCGAGAATCGGTGGCGGTTCTCGTCGCATCGATAACTTACGGGGTATGTGAGCCGGTCGCTCAGAAAGCAATGGCAAACTACTGAGCGTAATATTGCCAAGAAATCAACAATCAGCTGAAAGATGCTGATGTTGACAGCGATGTCCTGTATAGGATACGTGAACAAAACAAAAAGAGTGGATGTTGTATGTTTGTGTTGGCACTGAGGTGCTCGGCGAATTTGTATTCTGTCCCCGTGGTTGTAAAATCAAGAAGGTAGCGCATCGCCCTGCATGCTGTATCTCGTGTACATCCAAGAATAATACGCATCAAAGATACAACACATGCGTTACTTTCATTTAACTCTCTCCAGCTGACTCGGGTAATACATACAGATTATTCTTAATGTACGTATGCTCTCTCTATAGCTCCATTCCTCACACCGATGGCATCACAGCGCTATAATTCTTTCTTGATCAAAGCACAGATCAAGCTATCAGCACTCGTCCCCTTCTGAGATTCGCTGAATAGGTCCTCTAATATAATTTCTTCGTGTTTAATGTCAACAGTTTTGAACTCATCACGCGGTCGCCACGAGACCTAGCTAAGGGTTATTTATGGAACACTGGGAACAACCGATTACCTAACCTATGATAGCCTTCTACCTTCATTTTACCGACGCCATAAGGACGACGGCATTTGTCTCACCGACATGAAAGAGCACGAACTTAACTGTTTCGTTAATTTTGTCCAGAATTCACTCGCCGACCAAATTTGTTTTAAAGATTTCTACAACTTCAAATATTTCTACGACTTCGGTCACTTTCCTTGATATCAACTTTAATATTAACCAAGCATATACCACTACCTCCATATACTGTAGAATACTGATGCCTACGGTTTCTTCTTGTACAGTTCATCCCGCCTCAAAAGGGGCAAAGTTTCTATCCCACATTACCAGCTACTTCGCTTACGTAGTGTCTGTCATGATGATACCGACTTCCTGTAGAACATTCTCAGAGATAACCTCGTTTACAGCCCCCCCCCCCCCCCCCTTACAGTTACTTCATCTGTAGGTACATCCAAATGTCACCGGAAGACGTGCCTGACATGTAGACACGGTATTCAGACACATGTAATCAGAATCCCTTTAGGCACGTTTTCATTGAAAGACTAATTTTCATGCGCATTACTTTTTTTTTTTCCCCGCGTTTCCATCCTGTTTCAGGATATTGCGGTCAACACCAGCATCTTTCAGCTGTATGTTGATTCCTAGGCTAGATTACGCTCATCAGCACGCCACGACTTTCTGAGCGACCGGCTCCATACTCTCATAAGTCGCTGGCGCGACTCGAACCACTTCTAATTCTCGTCGCGTCACGTGACGAGAGTATTCGGGGTTAGCGGAGAAAGCTGCTAACCCCTCGGCCATGGAGCCGGTTTCATGCGCATTACGCTACGTAATATATGTTATTATTTGCAAACGATGTAGCATAAAATGTTTTGGGTAGAGAGAACACCTTTGGGTTATTATAAATCACTCCGATAAACCCTGTCTGTAATCATTTCAGTTCTTTTGATCACATTTTATTCGATGATGTATGGGTCACAGCGTTAAAGCCATGTTACTTTAAAAGCTTTGTAAGGCTTACAATTCAAAGCCAGTTAATCAACTCTTTGGAATGCATCCATCCAGCGGGAATCAATACTCTTGTAGATGCCAATGTATTACTCCGCCGTCTTCCCACAATATATCCATATGTTATTGTTTGCACATCTTGGCTTCACATTGTCTTATATGAAACCTTTCACAACTGAACTTCTGCGTAGCCTTCCTAAAAACGGAACATGTACAATGGCCTAACAACGTTTAATACTAAAAAATGTTTTTGTTAACGCTTTAATTTTTGATTAATTTTCTAATTTCATATTTTTCGTTAGATCCGTTTGAATTGTTCTTGTTGAAGATTACTAAGAAAGAAATGTCGATATGTTATGTTGTGGTGTACCTTATTTTTATCTTACTTTTACGTTATTATTATCATTGATAGAACCATATATGGAGATAGAATCAGATCGTTGCAGTTCTGATCAAGGGATAGGTAGCGGGTCGAGTGTTATCCTAGGTTACAGCAGAGCAACTAGTAGTGTTTAGATAACTGCATGTTATTAGTCTTTGAAGCAACCCCTTGTTTGGGCTGCAGTGTTATACGTAACGTAAGTTGTTATCTATGAAGTTGTCTGTTCGATATTCTGGATAGGAAGTTAAAGATAGGATATCCAGAAAGAAGGTAACTTCTAAAAATGAATTGCGTCTAAATCTGATCTAGACAATGTTGCATATAGAATTCCACCACGAAGCGTCAAAAGAAACATTACAGCGTCTAAAGCTGAATCTTGGAGAATATACGGCGAACAAATGGCAACACTCGGAAAAGACTATCCAAGATAATTTCATAAACATGTCAACAATATTAGAAATAGAGATGCATGCTACAGCCCAATCACCATCATTAATGATAAAAGAGGTATACCTTTATTTAATCCACAACAAAGACTAGCAAGGTGGACAGAATACTTTCAAGAACTACTTAACCTCACACAAAATACAGAGAATCCACATTTGGTGCCTAGAAATAGTGAACAAGAAGAACCGAACTTCATACCAGCAGAAGTAACATCAATGAAACAGTAAAGTCCTAAAAACAAATCCTAGGTCCATATGAAATAAGCACAGAAGCTATTCGTGTTTGTGGGAAAAAATAAAATGCATGGCTACCAAGACCTTTTAAGATAGCCTTGGCAGAAGGAAACGTCTCTGACGATTGACAACAGTCAGTAATAGTATCAATATTGAAAGCGACAGCGACGAGGGCAGGCTGCAAAATCATATTTATAAGTTGAGTTCAACATGCAGCAGATACAATATCAATATAAATAAAAGTAAAACTTAAGAAATGTCGGCTAACAGATCTTCTGGTCCTTCTATGATGATGACATTTCTCATATTCCTATGATGGCATTCTCATACTCCTATGGTATATCTCAAATCCTTATTGATGATATAACTCCTACACTCATGATGACATCTTTTATACGCTCAAGATATTTTTCACAGTCTCGTGATGTCATTTCTTATATCCTCTGATTGGTGGTTCTCATACACCCATGATGACATTTTTCATATTCTCAAATTATTGTTTATCATACTATCATGGTGACATTTCTCATACTATCGTGTCATTTATCACACTCTCAAGATGGTATTTCTCCTACTATCATGACACATTTCTCATACAGTCATGACAACATTTCTCATGAAGATATGATTTCGTTTCTCATATATTTATAGTGAAATTTATCATACTTTCATGATAGCATTTTCGCACTCTTTTATAACATATAATGTACTCTATAATGACATTTATCGTACTCAACGTTGACATTTCTCCTTCTCTATGATGACATTTATCGTACTCTATAATATTTCTCGTAATCTGTGATGACATTTTGCGTACTCTATGATGACATTTACCGTACTCTATTACATTTCTCATGATGACACTTCACGTACTATATGAGGACATTTCACGTACTCTATGGTGACATTTCACATACCACATGATTGGCATTTCTTGTACTCTATGTTGACAATTCTCGTACTCTATAATGACATTTCTCGAACTCTAATATGATGCTATTTCTCGTCCTCTATGATCACATTTCTCGTTCTCTATGATCACATTTCTCGTTCTCTATGATGACATCTATCGAACTCTATGACATTTCTCATGATGACATTTCTCTTACTCTATGATAACATTGCTCGTACTCTATGATGACATTTCTCGTACTCTATGATGACATTTCTCGTACTCTATGATGACATTTCACGTACTCTCACGATGACATGTTTTATCTAAACCCAGCATCACCGAGCCAGCTGGTGACTGTCTAGTCTCACTGCGTTATCGCGGTTTCCCTAAAATGGTTCATATCATTTGCAGGACGCTGCTACCTACCCCAGGATTGGTGTTCTAGGTAACATCGCCTTCCTGAACTTTAAATCGCAAACTGTAATACTTGAAGTTTGAATATCTTGAACAGTATTTGACTTTCGACAGTATTCCCAATGTAATTACGCTAGGGACACATATGCGTGGGGGTAGTTCAGTTCGCACAGACATACACACCATTGTGACACATGACATGTGACAGTTGCAGAATCCCATACATATGAATTAAGCGACACACAATGTCACGCTGCTGTGGCTGGGGACAGTGAGCGCATGTCACAATCCCTCTGACATATTATTTGGAGGGTTCGATATCTGCCGTTGATGATTTCGAAGCAGAAAGCTGTGTGTTGATTTAGATGATGCGGGTGTCGGTCGTTTACAAATCAAACTACATAACGTAAAACAATTTGCCCATTAAATTTAAACAGAAAACAAATACTGGGTTTATTGTGGACGTCATATACAGGACATGACAACTAACTTTCTAAATCACAGGGTATGGGAGACGGTAGCGCAGTGGCTAACGCTCTTCGGCAGGCCAGGTGTGTCATCAGTTCGAATCCCCATGGAGGCGGAATTTGAAAACAAAATAATTTGGTTGCCACGGTTGATCACAGACTGAATCGGTACCGAGACATGTTCTGGGAAGTAAAAGTAGTCAGTGTGATATTAACCACATCACACGTCGGCTGTCTGTTAATGTCTACAAATATAGGACTGGCACCGTGTACCCAATTCATGGTGTCTACACGGAGTCTTTACTTTACTGACATGTATACACATTTACACACAGTATGTAAGCGGATCCATTACTTTACTGATATTTACACACACAATGTAAGCGGATCCTTTACTTTACTGACATTTACACATATTTCATCACGATTTGTAAACGTAATGTATTCTTGTCGTTCGCTACAGCCAGAGACCAGTGGCAGAAGCTGATCTGAATACATCGAGCATTAGCCGACTGATCGACCACTACGACAGATGTGACACATGCATGGGTCAGTCTCCTTGTCTGTGTGTCCCAGTACTTGCCTGTATTTGTCACATCTCTTGTCTGTATGTGTGTGTCACATCACTGTGTCTGTATGTGTGGCCTGTGACTTGTGTGTGTGTGTGTGTGTCATCGCCTTATCAGTATGATAGTTCCATTGTCCAATCACTTATCTGTTTGTTTCTCCCATAACTGTCTGTAGTGTGTCCTATAAATTTACTGTGTATGTGTCCCATCACCCATGAGTATTTTAGTCCCATTGTCCCATCACGTATCTGTATGTTAGCCCCATTGCCCCATCATTTATCTGTTTGTTTGTTGTTGTGTTTTTTTTTCCCTTCAAATAACGTGTCTGTAGTTTGTCATTTAATTTGGCCTTTTGTGCGCACATCACCTACTGAGTATGTTAGTGTCAATGTCCCATCACTAATCTATATGTTTCTCCTACCACATGTCTGTATGTATATCCCATTACTTGTCTGCATCTCTGTTTCATCATCATCATCATCATCATCATCATCATCATCATCATCATCATCATCATCATCATCATCATCATCATCATCATCAAGTGCCCTGCCAGCTAGCGTAAGCGTTCATGGCTCTCCACAGATCTCGGTCTTTGGTGTTCTGGATGAACTCTGCTGATGGTATTCCTTCCATGCCACCGTCTCAACCCATTCAGTATCATTTATCTTGGACTCCCTCTGCCTCCTTTCCCCTCGATCTTTCCAGTTGTCACGATATTCTCAAATGCTTCCCTTTTCATCACATTACCTAAGAAAGCTATGTGTCTCTTTTTTATTTTTGTATATAGTGTTCTAGATTGATTAGTCTGTTTCAGGCAGTCGTTGTTAGTTACTCGAGCTGTCCAAAGAATTCGCAACATTCGTCACAGGAACCACATCTCTGTTGCTTCTAATGTCTTCCAAATTTGTTCAATTACATTCCACGATTCACTGCCATTCAGCAAAACTGGTCTACACATCATTTCAGCACTCTCTTTCTTGCATTTAGTGATAGTGACTTATTGCATAAGATACTCTTCATTTTCTGAAATGTGGCTTTTGCTTGCCATATTCTGCTCTTAATCACTGTTGTACATCTTCCATCTGATGTTATAAATGCCCCTAGGTATCTAAAATTATCCACTTGGTTAAGAATTTTCCCCTCTATATCTATTTCACATTTTGGTGTCACCATTTTCTTTGATATCACTGTAACAAGTTACGTGGAGGGTCTCAAATACCCCTGTCACAATGCTTCAATATTATTCTTTAACCCTGGCTGGGATAGGTCTTTGCCTGCCAACCCTCCTCCGTTCCCCAGACTCACTGTCACTCTCTCATTTGACCTCGGGGTCTACTCCCTGAGGTGTATTTCTGGCTGACCACATATAACATTGCAATCGTCACAGTAACTATAATTGTAATTTAATAACTTAATAAAGGACAGCACAGGAAAACATCAAGGCAGTTAAAACAGATAGTTCTCTACAAACAAACAGGGGTAAGGTTTGTAGTCCAGTTCAGTGTAGTCCATCATAGACCAAGCTTAAGACAATGTCCGTTCCGTCCACATACAGCTCACCGAGGGTGTCTTCAGTTCTTTCCTTCCCCCGTAGGTTGTTCGAACAACCGGCCGCTGTAGAACCAGGCTTCCAGGTTTCCGTGGACCACACTCTTGAGTTAATCAAGTGTTCTTGGGAAGTGCCATGATATCACTTGGCACAATGTTGGGTGGGAAATAATATAATGGAGAACAGTTCGTAAATAGGAATGGGTGTGTCTGAGAATTAGGCGGGGTCCAGCCAAGAATAGAAAAGGACTCGATCCTAGCGTATCGAGATGACTGGCGATGTGTTAGAAAGGCTGATGGTCATTCTTTCGGGGCCAGCGGTAGCTCTATATCGTAGAGATCATACCCTTGGGCCTGGTATGGCCCAAAACTTGACATGGACTCGTCTTAAACATAACTTTCCGAGTAGAGGCCCTGTCGATACTTTCATCTCTATTCACTTCCAAAAGAAGGACCTG
>JACEFZ010021334.1:0-50700 GCA_014155875.1 Cepaea nemoralis
AAAACCCCTTGGGGGGGGGGTTCCCCAACAATGGGGGGGGTTTTTTAGAATAACGTTAGGAGTTGTGTGTTCACTAGTAGATAGAGTTAGCATAGGGTTAGCAGTTTGTGTTAGATAATTCTGTGGCTGTATATTGTGTATTGCGTTAGCGACTGTTTACCGCTTGTAAGCGAGCCAACGGCAATAAAATGGACCATGCATTTTGCCTCCCACACGACTTGCAAGTTGTATTGTACGAGTGTGTGAGAAGTACCCGATGATGCCTGTCAGTTAAGTTGTTGACAATACATGTGGTTTCGAAATCTAATGTGTCCTGTTCTGAGGCGCAGAATGACTTGTTCTGGTCTGTCCATAACGTGGTAGTCATCTTGAGCAGGGTTTGGTGGCTTTATGACTGATTTGATCATTCTTTTCTTTTGGTGGTATGTAACACGCACATCAGGCTGTTCTTCTTTTGCTCCTTACTTAGCCAATAGATCCGATTTGTCGTTTCCAGGTATTCCACAGTGGAATGGTATCCACTGTATGGTGACCTTATGCTGACTGCTAAGTTCGGAGAGTAGTTTCTTAGTACTGGCAATTTCCCAGACAGGAGCGCATTGTGTACTGATTTTGCATCTGTCAATAGCACCACAGGTAGTGCTGGTATTTAGTAATTTCTCTGTTGCTATCTTGATTGCCTCAATTTCAGCATCATAGTTATGGCAGTACTTTCTTGTTGGTACTCTGGCAGTGTGCCTAGTATTATTTGAGTATTCTATGTACACTTCCGCTCCTCCATTTCGAGCAGCATTTTGCTCTGACCCGTCTGTGTAGACATGGATCCAGAGGTCCTGTGGGTATTCTTAATCAAGGAAGCTGAGAGTGGCTGTTTTGCGCTGTGCACTGTTCTGTTCTTCCTTGTCAAATATTCCTCTCACTTTTGTCTGGATTTGTAATGATAGTCTATGTTCATCTTTCCATGGAGTTCGCTCTGGAATAGTTGTTAGGGGGATACCAACTGTGGGCAGATCGGTGGTTTCTCTGCAGAGTCGATTTGCCTGGGCCTGGTGGATGAAACTGCTTCTTTTCAACCGCTCCACTCCTCCGAAGTCGGAGAGTGTCTGCCTGTACGGCGAGGAACCACCAGTCTGCACACCAATAAGCCAGACATGGGACAACGGATACTCACGCAAAACTCAGGTCCTGTATGACATCACACTGATATTGGACACCAGGATGTCTTCATCTGACATACAGGACTTCACGTTGGAGCTCAAGCCAACGAACACAAGCAAGCAACCGCTCCATAGCTAAGTTTTCAAATCTGTTCTTCATAGGGTGACCTGGCAAGCTGAGGAACTTTTCTGCTTGTATTAGCGTTTTCGTATCTCTGCGCTCTCTCAGTGCTATTGTAATCCCCATCTTCTCCATCTCCACTATAGGGGTTGATCTCATCCCTCCTGTGGTGACTCTAAGTGCTTGTCCATCTCTTGTAGTAAGGTTTTTGAAGCTGAACACCACGCAATTGACCTGTATTCCAGGTGTGGTCTATGCTCTGTTGATAAACTTTGCTAAGTATTTTCCCACTGGTTCCCCATGTGGTTCCACTTAGCTTTCTCAGGATGGCTATTTTCCTTCTGGCTTTTGCTACTGCTTTGTTGATGTGCTTTCTCCATGTCAGCCTGCCATCAAATGTTACTCCAAGGTATGTTGTTTCTTTATCTTCTCTTAGGGGTGTTCCATTTATCTGGATGATCCCTGCCTTTTGTTTTTGGAGAGAGGGTAAATAGAACGGTGCTGCACTTGTCAGTGTTTATGCTGACACACCATCTATTTGTCCATGCAACAAATGCATCTATAGCTCTTTGTAGCGATCTGGTGGCCACTGATGCATGTTCATTTGTGCTCCATAGAACCAAGTCATCAGCGTACATTGCCGCTTTAATTTCATGCGATAAATTAGCAACAAGATCATTGATGAAGATTAGATAAAGTGTGGGGGACAAGACTCCGCCCTGGGGAACACCGTGACGCAGTAGTACTTTCTTGCTCTTGAGTCCGTCTATCTGTACTCGGGCTCTTCTGTTTTGCAAGTATGCTTTTACCCATTTGTACATTCTTCCATTGACTTTACAGTTTTTCAGTTTCTTCATCAGACCTTCTTTCCAGACTTTGTCAAAGACTGTCTTCTGATCTATCCATGCCGCAAGCACTAGCTTCTTCTCTTGGAATGCATCCTCAATTTCTTGAGAGAGGTAGATTGTCTGATCTTCCATAGAGTAGCACTGCCTAAAGCCAGCCTGTTGTGGCACAAGGATGTTTTCACTTTCAATATAACACATCAGTCTGTGATTCATGATGCGTTCCACCGTTTTGCAGAGACAGCTGGTAAGACTAATTGGCTGTAGCTGGAGGCAGTGGATCTATCTTTCTCTGATTTTATGAGGGGTATCATGATTGCTTCTCTCCAGACTTGTGGAAGACTGCTTAAGGTCCAGCTATTATTGAAGATCTGCAACAGCTTTGCTTTGGCCTCTGTTCCTAGGTTCCTGATCATTTCATTGGAGATACCAACAGCTCCTAGTGACTTTCTCATTTCAGTATTGATATGGCTAGCTCCAGTTCGCTGCACTTAGGACATTACCACATGTGCTCCGTCCCCTCGTTCAACAGCCAACGAAGAGTCACACTACTAATCGTTCCCACCACTATCTGATTATGACAAAAATAACAAAAACAAACACTGCTCTAACAAAACTAAAACAATTAAAACTGTTATTGGTGATCGCGAAAATACAACACAATTTTATGAGGCAACATATGATTGTGGAATTTTGACATTCAACAAACCGAACTGAAAAAATGCTACTCGTCTTTGAAAATAAGGGTCACAGAATAGTCTTAAACATGCATTAAATGAAACAGAGAATAAACATCATCAAGTGACATGCCAGCTGGCGTAGGCATTCATGACTCTCCACAGATGTGGGTCTTTGGTTTTCTGGATCAAAACTGTTGATTATATTCCTCCATGTCATCGTCTCAATCCACCCAAAATCATTTCTCTTGGTTTGTCTCTGCCTCTCTTCTACTTGGTCTTTCCAGTTTTCACGATATTCTCCGATACCTCTCTTCTCATCACATGATTAAAGAAAGCTGTTTGTCTCTTTCTTATTATTGTATATAATTTTATAGTTTCATTAGCCTCTTTCAGTCGATCGTTGTTGATTAGCTCTGTCACTTCAAGGAATTCGCAAAATTCGTCTCAGGAACCATATATCTGTTGCTTCCAAGTTCTTCCTAATTTGTTCATTTACATTCCAAGATTCACTGTCATAAAGCAAAACAGGTTCTATTTAGCATTTAAGCACTCTCTTGCTTACATTCAATGATGGTGACTTATTGCATAAGATAACTTTCATTTTCTGAAATACAGCTAGAGAAAAAACAGATATGCCAAATAGGAGCTCAATATGTAAGGGAATTTTTTTATTCAGACAAATAAAATTGAAAATGAACTATGCAGGGACATTGTAAGGAGATTACAATAAGCAGACAAGCTGGAAAACATCTAATCGCCGTGGCAACGTGATTTCAGAGAAAAATGCAAAGAATATCACGGACAGACAAAAAATCAATCAGCAAGTCCTACAAGAAACATGAAATCTGTAAACTGAATAGAGAAATTAGACGAAGGGTCAGTCATTTTGGAGAAAATTATGAGAAGAAATAAACTAGAGATTTTGGTGACAACTGGTAAGGTTGAGTGGGAACAACAAGGGTAAGGCAGAGAAGTAAATAACTGGATGGCTTGGCCACGCGGCATGGTCGAGGCAGGAACACAGAGCTGTTCCGCGACTCATGATCGAGTGAGATGGCATGACATGATCGCCCATGCTTATCGGCATTGCACATGATGATCGTGGTAGGTGCCGTTTCCTACGTGTTGCATCTTGTTCGGATTCTATGAACCGTTCTCGCACGAACGGTGAATTTTTTTTTTTGCATATCCCTTACAGGGCGTTGCGGTCAACATCAGCATTTTTCAGCTGCTGTTGATGTACTAGGCAAGATTGCGCTCAGTAGTTTGCCATTACTTTCTGAGCGACCGGCTCACATACCCCTAAGTTACCAACGTGGCGAGAACAACTACCGATTCTGGTGCATGTTACTTTACTCACGAGAATATACGTAATTACGGAAAAAGACGTTAACACTTAGGCCAGGGCGATAGACAGATAAAAATCAAATTGGACAAACGAAGGATTTTAAATCAGGTCAAACAAGGTACAGGCGCAATGAAAAAGATGTGGATTTCCGGTTATCCAGAAAATGCTGACGAAATACGTCGTGTTCTTTCCGAATAAAAAGATAGCTTAATATAAGACAAAGACGACGAAAGTTGTATAAAAGATGATGAAATAGGTCTCATGTTGTTCTACTTCTCCTCAAGTTGAAAGGACTAGTTACCTTATTGCATTAATGTGGTGGCTCAGAAAATGCTGACCTAATTCTCTGTCTGTGATCTTTCAGATCTAACAAAAGTTATTTGCACACCCTTAGGACGTCGCAGGCAACCCCATCATGTTTTGACTATTTGTGATTTCTTGGCGAGTTTGCGTTCAGGAGTTTGCCCTTGCTTTCTGAATGAAAAATAGCGCAAGGCGGTCTACTTCCTAAACACCCGCAGCTGTGTTTCGAGCGCAGTATGCGGGATTGTTAATCTCATTCGTAAATCCTTCGCCACAACAAACAAAAGACAGCCCACAACAAGAAAGAGACCATGAAAGCTGTTGAACTGATTAATTACCATGGAATGATATATCGTCTTAAGCGACTCCCTGTATTTGCTATGGTCTTATATACAGTAGTTTTCCCCATACAACCCCATTTAATTTGATGTATAATACAACATGTCTGCTACCATATTAACAACTTTAAAGTCAGAATTGTGACACACCCTTATCTCCTATTCTTCTATTCTCCTATCGGCATCCGACAGACTGCTTGAAAGCTCAGCATTGTTTTGGTTTTTGTTTCGCATATAATTTACAGGACATCGCTGTCAACACCAACATTCTACCCCTGTTATTGATTTCTTGGCAAGATTACGCTCAGTAGTTTGCCATTGCTTTCTGAGCGGTCGGGTCACTTATCCCGAAAGTCACCAACGCGGCGAGAATCGCTACTAATATCGCGCGCTGAGTTACCTTACGTGGATAAACGGGATTACGGAGAAAGTCGTTTAATCCTAGGCCAGGGAGACCGGCAAGCTCAACATTGCAACTAGTAAAATAAAATACAAGCCCCACTTCTACGCATTTTTTGGCTGTTGGTGATTTCTGGGCAAGTTTACGTTCAGTAGTTTGCCATTGCTTTCTGAAAACCGACACTCTTACCATCGTATGGAAACCAACGCAGGACGGTCTGCTTCCAAATCGCCCGAAGATGTGTTTCAAGTGCGATATGTGGCCATTACGAACTACACTCGTAACCGCCTCACCACAATTCCGGCAAGAAATCATAGACGCAAAAATGTTGGCGTTGACTGCGACATCCTGTAAAGCATATGCAACAAACTTTAAAAAAAAATAATTAGGGGTAAATTCTGAAACAACACTAGAGACAATGTTGACAGGAATGTAATGAGCACAGGTGTCGTGGTGGTATAATGATAAAGAATGAATCACCAGAAAAGTAGTAGTAGATTATGAGCTATCCTTGAACACGATTACAAGAAATGAAATGGACGTTGCGGTTAAAGTCTTCGTCAGCATAGAAGAAACAAACACAAACCGACACAACAACATGAGAAACACTGTATGAAAATATAAAAGTTGCTTATCTGTATCCTTGATGTGGATGGAAAGCATTTGCAAGAGTGTGTCCGGCGTTCAATTTCCAGCAGTGGTAATGTTTCTTTGTTAGACCTGGATAGCTCTGCGATCGCGGGTCTGCGGGGCCGAATGGATAGGCTATGGTATCGGGGGTCAGCGGGGCCGAATGGATAGGATATGGGATCGGTGGTCAGAGGGGCCGAATGGATAGGCTCTGGGATTGAGGGTCAGTGGAGCCGAATGGATAGGCCATGGGATCGGGGTCAGCGGGGCCGAATGGATAGGAGAGCTCGTTCTTAAACATCCGGTGTGCTGATGCCGAAGTAATGGGTTTAATCCCATCACTGTTCAGCTGAACTGACATTTCCTTGACTTGGGGACGTAAATTACAAGTACCTCTGAAGCTGGAGGGTGACACTGATAGTAGGGAAAGCTAACCTACACGCAAAACTCAGCCTAGTCCACTAGAGGCAGTAGCCCATGTGTCGACTACGCTTGAATTCAAAAGCGAACGAAAGCAAAAATCTGGGCTGGACAAGATGGGTTTCTGGGCTGGACAAGATGGGTTTCTGGGCTGGACAAGATGGGTTTCTGGGCTGGACAAGATGGGTTTCTGGGCTGGACAAGATGGGTTTCTGGGCTGGACAAGATGGGTTTCTGGGCTGGACAAGATGGGTTTCTGGGCTGGACAAGATGGGTTTCTGGGCTGGACAAGATGGGTTTCTGGGCTGGACAAGATGGGTTTCTGGGCTGGACAAGATGGGTTTCTGGGCTGGACAAGATGGGTTTCTGGGCTGGACAAGATGGGTTTTCTGGGCTGGACAAGATGGGTTTCTGGGCTGGACAAGATGGGTTTCTGGCTGGACAAGATGGGTTTCTGGGCTGGACAAGATGGGTTTCTGGGCTGGACAAGATGGGTTTCTGGCTGGACAAGATGGGTTTCTGGGCTGGACAAGATGGGTTTCTGGGCTGGACAAGATGGGTTTCTGGGCTGGACAAGATGGGTTTCTGGGCTGGACAAGATGGGTTTCTGAATTTTATCGAAGGCCGGCATCTGTGGCTGAGCAGCGGTGAACGCAGTTTCACAGTTCCGTATTTCGGGTTTGTAATTAGCTGAAGGCGATTTGGAAACAGACCGCCTTGTGTTTATTTTCACAATGGTATGGTTGTTGATCGTTCAGAAGGAAATGGCAAACTGCTAAATGTAAAACTTGCTTATAAAATCACAAAATGTAATTAATGCTCAGGTGGAATGCGATGTCCTGTAAAAGACATGCAGCTAACGTTTAAGGCAGGGAAGAAGTAAACTGGTCATTTCACCTCATTATACCCTAGCCTCGTATATGTGAAGGCCACGCAAGTGTCACCCTTATCTCAGTACCTATCTTTAGTTTGTATTGACTACTACATATTCTCATAACACAGTTGTGATTGTAGGATTCCATAGACATACCTGGTATTGATACTACAATGTCTCCAACATAACAGCTGCGTCCTCAACACAACAGCTGCTTTTCCCAACCCAACAGATGAGTTTCTAACACAACAGCCACGTTTCCAACATAAACAATACATTATTTATACACATACCCCAACCCAACAGCTGCGCTCCCAACACAACAGCTTCTTCCCCAACACAACAACTGCTTTCCTAACACAACAGTTGCTTCCCCAACACAACAGCTTTTCCCCCAATACTTCTTTTTCTGCGTTCATCCGGAGAGTTTTTTTGGGCGTGATTGCGCTATGCTTGTTTACAGCAGAGCTGCGTTCTTGCGCCGTTAGGCCAACACATCCGACTTCTGCGGGCATTTGTTGACCGAGTTAACCCTCCTGGGGGTTTCTTAGGACGTTTGACTCTCACTGTTGTGGTATTATCTCCCATCCCAGCTGGCCCATTTAGAACAGCCGAAGACGTCCTCAAGGGAAGGCAGGGGCAGACCATGGGCATTCCCCGCCAACCAAGGAGGCGTCCATAATTGCAGAGCCGACACACAGCGCTCTGGTACTGGGCTCACCCAAGGAATCGTCACGTCCTGCACATGGCTGCTTAACCTCACTTCCGTATATTGGGCCTTCCTGTCACCACAGGCTGTTCCCCCTGAAACCAGAAGAATGCAGTCTGCAGATGAAATCCACATAGTGAGCTTTCGATTCGGACTTTCCATGTAATGGATTCGCTATCCAAGCAATATTCCATATCGTGCCACTAGGACATTTTTTTCCACCTTTGATGACAGCCCACACAGTGAGCTTTCGATTCGGACTTTCCACTTAATGTATTTGCTATCCAATCAATATTCCATTTCGTGCCACTGGGACGCTTTTGCTACCGACATACCTGTGCTATGAAATGTTGCAGTCTAAGTACTTCTTCATGCACCTTTTAATAAAATTTGGTGGAACTGCGGTAAAGCTGTGAAAATGTAAACAATATAAAATGACACAAAGTAGTGCAGCTTTACATAACAGAATTACGACACATACAGGACGTTGCTGCGATTAGCCTTCATCAGCAAACAAACACATTCACAGAACACAATACATAATCAAGGAGATCTCCTGTGACTACATTAAAACGTGACGACAGGACGAGAAGAATAAAAATATGAAAGAATGAAAGCAATGAAGAGAAAATGAAAATTGGAAAAAAATGTTCATACTTACCTCAGAATTACGAGCTGTGTATAGCTATACACACTTAGCTGCTGTTGCCCAAGCTGCAATGCCATATTCCAGTACTGGCCTCACCCGTCCAGTATATAACTTCTTGAGAACTTTCTCATTTGCTCCCCACGTTGTACCAGCAAGCTTTTTCATGATTGCCATTCTTTGCACTTGCTCTTGTTCGGTTTTTCTCAACCTATGTCAGGCGATGATCAAAGGTAACTCTTACATAGTTTGGATTTTCTTCATGGCGCAATATTTTTTTTCATTCAATACCAGCTTAGGTTGCTGAGTTTTATTTGAGAGGGAGAACACTGTGCAATGTTGTTTTCTCCTCACTTATCTTCACTAGCCATGATTTTGACCAGTCCTCTAGCGCTAATAAGGCTTGCTGTATTCTTCTGTTAGCTGTACTAATATATTCTTCAGATGTCCATATGGCTAGGTCATCTGCAAAGGAGTATGTGTGTACTCTGGCTGGAAAATTTTCCGTGATGTCGTCTATATATGCTAGGAATAATGTTGGTGAAAGAACTCCTCCTTGGGGGACACCTTGCTCCAACAGCATCTTTTTTGCTGGTTTGTCCTTGTACTTTTGTCCTCTCAGTTCTGTTCTCAAGGTAGTGGCTGATCCATGTGTACATTTTCCAACATCTTAGTCCGTCATTGATAATGCGTTCCATTAATTTTCCTACACAGCTGAGTAGACTGATAGGTCGATAGTCATTTGGTTCTTCCTGGTCTTTTCTTTCTTTGGGACTGGTATTAGTATAGCTTCCTTCCATGCCCGTGGGACTATTCCTCTCTTCCAGCAGTAATTTAGGACTACTAGTAGTTTCTTTTTTGCTTTAGTACCTTGTCCTATCTGCATTTCATTTGTGATTTCATCCTTTCCTAGTGATTTCTTCTTTTTTAGGGTATTCATTGCCTGTTCGATTTCTTCCAGTTTTAGATTTGCCATCACATATTCTGCTGGCTCTGTATTACTATGATGTGTCTGTTTATATTTGATTGCTTTCTTCTGTTCGGTTGTAATATCAATGTGGATTACACTGGCATAGTGTTCCATTAGTGCATTTGCAGCCTTTTTTCCTGTAATCAAGGCATTTCCTTGTTTGATTGTTATCTGTTTGTTTCTGGGTCCTTCATTGTTCATTGCTTTCAATAGTTTCCATAGTTTGTTTCCAGTCCTGTCAAAGTTCAGGTTTTCTGTTTTTTCCCTCCAACAAAATCTTGTTGTTTGATTTACTGTTTCTTTGCTGCAGCTCACAGGCGGGTTCTTTCCTCTCGTCGTCTTCAAGGTCCTGGCGGTCACGACGCTGCTCATCTTGTACGTCGGGTGAATTTTGGTGTTTTTCTTGGATCGTGCCATTTTCTCCTCCATATCAGGTTTCTTGAACAGTCTGGGTGACTTGTTCTCGATACCGCTCCGCAGTTGCGAATGTGAAATAGCGAGTGATGGCGAGGCACACTATTGCAAGGGAAAGCTAATCCATATGCAAAAATGCAGTCCAGTGCTACTAAAAGGAGTTGCACGTGTAAGGACTACGCTAGAGTTCAAAAGTGAGCGAACAAAAAAAAGTAGTAATAGTAGCAGCAGCAGCAGCATCAATAGTGGTTGTCTCTGTAGCAGTCACAGTAGTAGTTGTGGTGGTGGTTGTGGTAGCAGTAGTAGCAAAAATAGTAGTAGTAGAGATAGTAGAAGTAGCATTATTAGCAGCAGCAGCAGCAGTAAAGGTAGTAGTAGTAGTAGTAGTAGTAGTAGTAGTAGTAGCAGCAGTAGTAGTAGTAATAGTAGTAGTAGTAGTAGTAGTAGTAGTAGTAGTAGTAGTAGTAGTAGTAGTAGTAGTAGTAGTAGTAGCCAGACAAGTGAACAGTTTTGTGTCAAGAGAGATATAGGAAGAGAAAACTCTTGACAGTCTTGTGTCATGGCACAGAAGATTGCCAGGTCATGAACTGACACATGCTGCTAGAGATGGCAAGATATGGAGCAGCATGATCTCCCCCGCCAGTCGGCACTTGACGACGTGTAGCAGATATCACCTGAAAGAAAAAAGACGAAACAACTGTTAAGCGTCTGCCATTGCCCGCCATTGATGAAACTACGCAACACTACCTAATTCAGCCAAAGCCAGTTGTGGGATGAGATTAGGGGTCGGGCAGGGGAAGGGGCGATCGACCAGTAAGAAATACAAAGGGGTCAAGGGGTTAGAGGTGAAGTAAAGAATTCTGAAAATAGACATACCCCTCCCTCTCTCCATCTAAATTATAAGACGGCTGAAGAAGGAAGTTGAATGAGATGTAGCTCCTTGCATCCTTCACGAAGAGAGAGAGAGAGAGAGAGAGAGAGAGAGAGAGAGAGAGAGAGAGAGAGAGAGAGAGAGAGAGAGAGAGAGAGAGAGAGAGAGAGAGAGAGAGAAATAGAATGAGTTTAGTTTAGTTTTAGTTTAGTCGTTGGATCAACATCACGGCACACGGTTTAACCCATAAGTGCTCCATTTTCCTCCTAACTCAAACCTGAGTCTGGAGAAACTCAGCTCAATGCACGAGCTCCGTTGCATCGGCGAGGATCCTGAAATACTTTTTTCAGTATTTCAGGAAATAGAATGAGAGAGAGAGAGAGAGAGAGAGAGAGAGAGAGAGAGAGAGAGAGAGAGAGAGAGAGAGAGAGAGAGAGAGAGAGTGAGCGAGAGAGAGAGAGAGCGAGAGAGAGAGAGAGAGAGAGAGATCGAGAGAGAGATACAGACAGACAGACAGACAGACAGGGTGAGAGGGGCCACTTTAACCACAGCTCAAATCATGACCTGTTTAAGCTGGCTGAAACCGAGTAGATACAGTGGAGAAAAAAAATCCTACCCCACTTCCGTTAGTACTCAGAACTCCTGCAGGCGAACTAGTAGTACCCACCACTCTTCTGGCCCCAATCCCAACCCCATCCCTGCTGGAATGTTTGATTTCACTTTACCCTGTTAGGTCATTCTCCTTCATCCTTCTTCCTAGCGCCCAGTTCATTGTTCAAGCTAAGTCTGCAGACCTGTTGTTGCCTGGATGAAGTCCAGCAACTCCGACGGAGAGCCATAAATTCTGCTTCAGCCCCGGCAGAGGCTGTGCTGTTGCTCCAAGCGGTCATCTACCGAGGTCAAGGGCAAACGTGCGGCCTTTGGGCTGTTAACGAAATAGGAGGCGACCTACTTGTCCCTATTGAGTTCTTCTTCTTCGTTCATCCGGAGTTTTTTTTCGGACGTGATTGCGTTGTGCCTGTTTACAGCAGAGCTGCGTTCTTGCGCTGTTAGGCCGACACATCCGACTTCTGCGGGCATTTGTTGACCGGGTTAACCTTCCCGGGGTATTCAGTTCAATCCGCTAGAAACAGCTCTGTAGAATGTACTTGACGAGATTTCATCACCATCTCATCATCAAGTGCCATGCCAGCTGGCG
Source organism: Cepaea nemoralis (assembly GCA_014155875.1). NCBI lineage: Eukaryota > Metazoa > Mollusca > Gastropoda > Stylommatophora > Helicidae > Cepaea > Cepaea nemoralis. The sequence continues at coordinate 11,925 of JACEFZ010021334.1, forward strand.
TAGGTGTTCATGTCTCTTCTCATATCTCGGTCTCTGGTGTTCTGGATCTACTCTGTTGCTAATATTTATCCATTTCACCGTCTCAATCCATCCAGGATCATTTCTCTTGTTCGGCTTCTGCCTTTCTTCCCCTCGATCTTCCCGGTCGTCACGATGTTCTCCAATGCCTCTCTTCTCATCACATGACCACAGAAAGCTGTCACTGTCTTATTCTTGTATATAATGTTCTAGTTTCATTAGCCTCTTTCAGACAGTCGTTGTTAGTTACTCTGAGGAGATATCACAAGCAATAAATTATTGTTGGTGTCTGTGTTAGTCAATCGTGAGAAATATATGTTGGTCACATCGTTCTATGGGGGTCAGCGTGGCCGAATGGACGAGAACGCGCGTTCTTAAACATCCGGTGTGCTGATCCCGAGGTAAGGGGTTCAACTTGTACACTGGACTAAAATTTTAACTTCTCTTCCCTGTCTTGGGGACGTAATTTACAAGAACCTCTGAAGTCGGGGTGGGTTCGTCTCATGGCAAGGGAGACTGGTAGTAGGGAAAGCTAATCCACACGCAAAAATCAGTTCATTGCTACTAGAAGTGGTGTGTATGGACTACGCTTGAATTAAAAGCGAGCGAGCGCAAAAATAAAACATCATTACTATTGTAAATAGCTAGATATGGACAATATGAACGACTAACAAATGAACTTTGTTTTCGAAGGGTCACACATTTGCATGTAAGCCGTTCGTGCACGCGGCCCTTCCAACCACTCATCTTTCACACAATTATATATAACGCGTGTTACATTCATGTAGAAAACGTAGGAATATGCAGGCTGTACATATGAACAATAAGGACTACATATGTTATGAGACACACATACATATATGAACAAGGGCGAGACGCAATAGAGGACGTCAAAGAAATAAATGAACAGACAACATGGCCAAGATATCGCCTCTCTGAATCTATCAAAGAATGGAGACAGAAAATGCCGGAGACCCATCACTGCCAACTTTAAGACGGAGATGGATGGGGACGGACCCACCCCACATCTTGACCGGCAAAAAGAACACGCTATTTTAAAACCGGCTGGTCATCTGGGTTTGGCAAAGGCACTCGTTGTCCATGTGGCGTAAGATTACCACACAGAGCACGTGAATCATTTATGCGTTCCGGGTCATTGCATCTGGTCAAGCCGCTTCTCTGTGTCCAGAAATCGGGTACATGGGAAATTTCAACAGACGCCATTTTGGCACATAATTCAGGTCACTGCCGTGCAGCTAAATATAGGTTTATACCAAAATGGCGTACACCCTGTTAAATCACATTTCAATTGGTAACTTAGAAATCGCCATTGTCACAGGAAAGTTGGCACATAAAAACCTGAACAGGATCAGACGCAACGAGAACAGTGCAGGAAATGAGCCATCTTCAGAAATGACAGAACGGACGCTACCGCTTCCAAAATCTCCATGAACAAAATTTAAAAACCAAGCCAAAAAAAACACACACAAAAAAAAAACACACACACACACACCAAGAAAGGTAGACATAGTACGATAAAACTGCATGTACATGGTGATGATGATGATGGGGATGGAGATGATGATGACGATGGGGGTGATGATGTTGATGATGTGGATGGAGATGATGATGACGATGGGGGTGATGAGGATAATGGTTATAAGTGAACAGTGTCTGAGCTGTCGTGATCACTAAATGTTATCATCATCAAGTGCCCTACCAGCTGGCGTGGGTGTTCATGTCTTCCATAGATCTCGGTCTTTGGTGTTCTGGATCACCTCTGCTGATGATATTCCTCCATGACACAGTCTCAGTCCATCCAGCATCGTTTCTCTTGATCTGCCTCTGCCCCTGTTTTCCCATGATGTTTCCAGTTGTCATGAATGCCTGTCTTCTCATCACATGGAAAAAAAAAAGAAAAGAAATCTGTTTGTCTCTTTCCTGTTGTTGTATATTATAATGTTATGGTTTCACTAGCCAATCTCAGCCAATCGTAGTTTGTTACTCTGGCAGTCTAAGAAATTCGCAACATTTGTTTCAGAAACACTAATTTTGTCTCTTCGAAATGTATTTTATATGTCTCACTTGATCTATTATAGGAGGGGCTTGGTCAGCATGGCCAAATGGATAAGAGAGCTCACTCTGAAACATCCGGTGTTTTGCCCTTACACCGGTCAGGTCGACTAATCTGTCGACTTCTCGTCCTTGACTTTGGGATGTAAATTAAAAGTACCTCAGAAGTCGGAGTGAGGGACACTGGCAATAGGGTAAACTAATCCACACACAAGATTCAGTCTAGTGAACTAGTAGCACGTAAGATGGACTACGCTTGAGTTCAAAGAGAACGAACGGAAGAATAGGAGTGTCGGCAAAGAAAACATTGTCTTCCTTTACTCGTCTATTCGATTCAGGGGACGGATTGATTGGACTTGAACAAAATAAGAAGTATAGTGCACTGCCTCATGGGTCTATGGCTGCGGTCAGTCATCTAACCCTCTAGAATTGGAAGAGGTTGGGAGGTTACGGTGTCTCCTCTGGCTGGGAGGTTACGGTGTCTCCTCTGGCTGGGATGTTACGGTGTCTTCTCAGACTCCAAGGGTAATACGTTCGTTCCCAGCATAGGGAGGTGAATTCTCCCATGAACCATTGGTATCTAATTATATCACACACAGCTAATGAAATCTTGGGTGGCTGTGATACAACTGATGATATCTTGGGTGGTGTGATCGAATACCTAGCCTCTCAGATAAGGACGAAGAACAGGAGGCCGTGAGCATTTTGAGGACGTTGACAGTTGTAAATCGCTTAGAATATGACCAAAGACTGCTGCTCTGGTAAAATTATTAGATATGAAAATTCTACTCCAGGGTAGTCAAAGGTCGTTACCTTGGAACCTGTTTAGAGGATGGGAAACTTACATGGATGTCTAAGTCCACAAGCTGATCTTTGAGGTACGAAACTTGGTATGTGGCACTCCCCTCGAACAGGGACTACTGAAGGAGAAAAGGAGGAGGAGGAGGAGGAGGAGGAGGAAGAAGAATAAGAAGAAGAATCAACAACAGCAGAGAAGTAACAGCAACAGGAGGAAAAGCAACAGCAGCAACAACAGCAGCAGCAGCTGAAGAAGAAGAAGAAGAAGAAGAAGAAGAAGAAGAAGAAGAAGAAGAAGAAGAAGAAGAAGAAGAATAAGAAGAAGAAGAAGAAGAAGAAGAAGAAGAAGAAGAAGAAGAAGAAGAAGATGAATAAGAAGATGAAGAAGAAAAAGAAGAAGAGGAAAAAGAAGAAGATCAGTGTACACGTTATGTAACTGGAAATGGAAAAGATCAAAAGGTTGCTGCGTTAACAATCAACCCATAAAAGAACAATCCTGTGTATTCAGGTATATACAGACGCGGATCCTATTCTGTGCTATGGAATTGGTGCACTGTGCTGAGATTCTCCGTGCATTATCTATTATTAGGAGAATAGACCCTTCATGACGATGCGCGTGTGCAAGAAAATGATGCTTAACCGAAATAAAATGATAGCTTGAACTTTTTGCGGATTTGTGTGATATCACACACACCACAGGACTGTCCCAACTGGGACATAACTAGGCAAACCTTCTGGCCTAGAGAAACTACAATGGAGGATAAACTGTATAGGTTACTCTGTGAACTAAACCAGGCATTGAAGTTTATGCAAGAGACAAAATTGTAGAACAAGACAACCAATTTCAAGCGAAGAAAACAAGAAGCAGAAGAAGAAAAGGAAGAAGAAGTTGTTATCGCCGTTGTGGCGCAAAGATGGCGGATTACTTGTAGTTCTCAGGCCTTGACACATTTTCAAAATGGCTGACAGAATACGGAAAGTAACTACCGTTTAAAAGCTGGTTGGTTAAGTTTACATGTCACAGGAGTAGTGGGCATAATGTGTTGGTCTCATATTTGTATTGACTATTCCACGCTTCAGGGATTTAACTGTCTTTTTCAGTTCACACAGCGGTCCATAGAGTTTATCTTCCACTGTCGTCGCTCTAGGCCAGAAGGTTTGCCTAGATATGTTATATTTTGGGCAGTCTTGGAGTATGTGCTCTGCTGTCTGCGACGCCAATCCACATGTGCACATGGCTGAGTCGCCAATGTAGAATTTTGTATACATGTGGTTGTGTAATCTGTTGTGTCCTGTTCCGAGGCGCAGAATAATGACTTGTTCTGGTCTGTTCATAATGTGGTAGTCATCTTGAGCAGGTTTTGGTGGCTTTCTGACTGACTTGATCATTCTTTTCTTTTGGTGGTATATAACGGGCACATCAGGCTGTTCTTCTTTTGCTCCTTCCTTAGCCAATTGATCCACTCTGTCGTTTCCAGGGATTCCACAGTGGGATGGTATCCACTGTATGGTGACCTTTTGCTGACTGCTAAGTTCAGAAAGTAGTGTCCTTAGTACTGACAATTTCCCAGACAGGAGTGCCTCGAGTACTGATTTTGCATCTGTCAATAGCACCACAGGTTGTGTACCATGGCTGGTATTTAGTAATTTCTCTGTTGCTATCTTGATTGCCTCAATTTCAGCACCATAGTTATGGCAGTACTTTCTTGTTGGTACTCAGGCCGTGTCCCTAGTATTATTTACTTCAGGGATAATGTGATCAGTGGTGCACTAGGTACCTGTTGCCCGCAAGACATGTTCTCATATGAGACTGAGTCTTTAACTCATGTCTTATCCTTTCAAGACCTTGCGATCAACCCAACCCCAGGTTTATATTCTAAGCAATTTTACGTTCAGTAGTTTGCCATTGCTTTCTGAACGAGTAGTCAATGCTGAAGTACAAGCCGACGTGTGTGGTAAACTGTACCACTATCTTGTCATCAGCTTACCGACAGTTGACAAGCTAGAGCGCTCGTTTTTCTTTGGTCACTTCAAAGTTCAGGTTTATCTGGTTAATTCTAAACATTCGCTTAGCTGCGGATTCTAATCCATGACCACCGTGTTGGCGGGCAAGAGTCTGGTCACTACACCACCGCCGGCGCCCCTTTTACACCATGATTTTGTTGACTACTTTCTGTCACAGGTATGTCACTGTGGTATACCTGTGTGTGTGATTTTTTTCTCTTACTGTGTGTGTATATTGAGATGTAGTAGCATAAATATGGTTGGTTGATGTGTTAGTTGGTTGGTGGGTTGGTTTGTTGGATGGTTGATTAGTTAGTTGAGTGATTCGTTGGTTGCTTAGTTAGTCGGGTTGAAGGTTGGTTAGTTAGTTGGCTGGTGGGTTAGTTTGTTGGGTGGTTGATTAGTTAGTTGAGTGATTTGTTGGTAGCTTAGTTAGTCGGTGGATGGTTGGTTAGTTAGTTGGCTGGTGGATTAGTTTGTTGGGTGGTTGATTAGTTAGTTGAGTGATTCGTTGGTAGCTTAGTTAGTCGGTGGATGGTTGGTTAGTTAGTTGGGTGGATGTTTGGTTGTTGTTAGTTAATTGGTTGGTTGATTGGATAGTTAGTTGGGTGATTGGTTGGTTGGCTGGTTAGTTCGTTGTTTATTTGGTTAATTAGTTGGTTGGTAAGTTGGTTTGTTAGTTGGTTGGTTGGCTCGATGGTTAGTCGGTTGACTGGTTGGTTGGCTGGTTTGTGAATCATACGGACAAATCAACTGCAGCCACGCCTCCAAGGCCTGGACATTGAGGTCACCTGATCCAAGAACAGGACTGACATCCATCGGCTCGAGGCTAACCAGGTCAAGATCCAGCACAGCACGCACAGACTGGTCGGTAGTAGGCCCGGGCTGGCCATGTGTCCTCCATGGATTGGATATATCTCAGTGTCCACATCTATTGTGCTGAATCTGAGGTATCAGGTTTAACCTCTACACCGGTTGTTTGGACTAAAGTGTTGACTTCTCGTCCTTGATCTGGAGACGTAAATTACAATTACTCCGAAGTTGGAGTGGGTTCGCCTGATGGCGAGGGACACTGGTAATAGGGAAAGCAAATCCACATGCAAAGATCAGTCCAGTATACAAGATAAGTGAAATCAGTGGTTGGTGTAAAGAGACTTACCGGTTCCTTTATAAAAGAATAGTTTATAAATAAACACATATATAGTGTTTTGCGCTCATAGAAGTAGACAAAAGAAGTAGAGATTAGAGGATGCACTTAGCAACATACAAATTGAAAGCTGATGTTACCTACCGGGATTCGAACCTGTCATCTCCACATGATGACAGCTTTGACGAATGACCAACTAGACACCCCTTCTTCGTGTTCTTATTGTTCTTCTTCTTTCGTACGTTTGCTTGAAATTGATTGTCTGTATCTGCAATCCTGTCTCATGTATAAACAAGAACAGTGCACTTATTGTTCGTGGTTTTAGTAGTAATGGTGCGACGAGGGGCAGGGGTGGCTGGGGGAGGGGTTAGCAGTTATGGCACCCGTTTCAGGTCCAGAAGAGACCGAGTTAGAACACATTATAGGGCTGGGAATTGTGTTTTATTAAACCATGGGTATCTGATGGTATCACACGTCCAGAATGATCAACAAGCACGCATGCGCGCGCGCGTGTGTTTTATTTCTGTGTGTGCATATATTGATGCTACAACAGCATAGGTAGGATTGGGTTGTTGGTTGGCTAGTTGGTTGGTTTGTTAGCTGGCTGGTTGGTTAAGTTAGCTGGTTGGTTGGTTTAGTCAGTTGGTCTGTTAGCTGGCTGGTTGGTTAAGTTAGCTGGTTGGTTGATTTAGTCAATTGTTTTGTTAGCTGGCTGGTAGGTTAAGTTAGCTGGCTAGTTGCTTTAGTTAGTTGGTTTGTTAGCTGGCTGGTTGGTTAAGTTAGCTGGTTGGTTGGTTTAGTCAGTTGGTTTGTTATCTGGCTGGCTGGATAAGTTAGCTGGTTGGTTGGTTTAGTCAGTTGGTTGGTTGGTTTATTCAGTTGGTTTGTTAGCTGGCTGGTTGGTTAAGTTAGCTGGTTGGTTGGTTTAGTCAGTTGGTTTGTTATCTGGCTGGTTAAGTTAGCTGGTTGGTTGGTTTAGTCAATTGGTTTAATAGCTGGCTGGTTGGTTAAGTTTGCTGGGTGGCTGCTTTAGTCAGTTGGTTTGTTAGCTGGCTGGTTGGTTAAGTCAGCTGGTTGGTTGGTTTAGTCAGTTGGTTTGTTAGCTGGCTGGTTGGTTGGTTTAGTAGGTTTGTTAGCTGGCTGGTCGGTTAAGTTAGCTGGTTGGTTGGTTTAGTCAGTTGGTTTGTTAGCTGGCTGGTTGGTTAAGTTAGCTGGTTGGTTGGTTTAGTCAGTTAGTTTGTTAGCTGGCTGGTTGGTTAAGTTAGCTGGTTTAGTCAGTTGGTTTGTTAGCTGGCTGTTTGGTTAAGTTAGCTGGTTGGTTGGTTTAGTCAGTTGGTTTGTTAGCTGGCTGGTTGGTTAAGTTAGCTGGTTGGTTGGTTAAGTTAGCTGGTTGGTTGGTTTAGTCAGTTGGTTTGTTAGCTGGCTGGATGGTTGGTTTAGTTAGTTGGTTTGTTAGCTGGCTGGTTGGTTAAGTTAGCTGGTTGGTTGCTTTAGTCAGTTGGTTTGTTAGCTGGCTGGTTGGTTAAGTTAGCTGGTTGGTTGATTTAGTCAATTTGGGTTTTGGTTAGCTGGCGGGTTTTGGTTAAGTTAGCTGGTTTTTTGGGTTTTTAGTTAGTTGGTTTGTTGGGCTGGCGGGTTTGGGTTTTTAAGTTAGCTGGATGGTTGGTTTGGGTTATTTTGGTTTGTTACGGGTGGTTGGTTAAGTTAGCGGGTTTGGGGTTGGTTTAGCCCGTTGGTTTGTTATCTGGGGGGGGCCCTGGATAATTTTAGCGGGTTTGGGTTTTGGGTTTGGGGTCAGTTGGTTGGCGGGTTTTTTTCCGGGTTTGGTTTGTTACCCTGGCGGGTTGGTTAAGTTGGGTTTTTTTGGGTTTGGGTTTTGGGTCAGTTGGTTTTTTTTATCTGGCGGGTTAAAAAGTTGGGGGTTGGTTGGTTTAGTAAATTTGGGTTTTGTTAGTAGCTGGTTGGTTAAGTTTGCTGGGGGGGTTGATTTAGTCAGTTGGTTTGTTACCCGGGCGGGTTTGGGTTTAAAGTCAGCTGGTTGGTTGGTTTAGCCCAGTTGGTTTTTTTAGCTGGCTGGTTGGTTAAGTTAGCTGGTTGGAGGGTTTTTGGGTTAGGTTTGTTAGCTGGCTGGCCCGGTTTAATTTTAGCGGGTTTGGGTTTGGGGTTTAGTCAGTTTGGTTTGTTAGCTGGCGGGTTGGTTAAGTTAGCTGGTTGGTTGGTTTAGTCAGTTAGTTTGTTAGCTGGCTGGATTTTTTAAGTTAGCGGGTTTTGGTTGGTTTAGTCATTTGGGTTTGTTAAAATGGCTGGGGGGGTTTAATTTAGCGGGTTTGGGTTTGGGTTTTTAGTCGTTGGTTTGTTAGCTGGTTTGGTTTGGGTTTAATTTAAAGCTGGTTGGTTGGTTTTGCAGTTGATTTTTTTAGCGGGCGGGTTGGGTTTTAAGTTAGCTGGTTGGTTGGTTTAGTCAGTTGGTTTGTTAGCTGCTGGAGGGTTTGGGGTTTAGGTCAGTTTGGTTTTTTTAGCTGGCTGGAGGGTTGGGTTTTTAGTCAGTTGGTTTGTTAGCTGGCTGGTTGGTTAAGTTCGGGTTTGGGGTTTGGTTTTAGTCAGTTGGTTTGTTAGCTGGCTGGTTGGTTAAGTTAGCTGGTTAGTTATTTAGTTAGTTGGGTGGTTAGTTGGTTGGGACGGGTTGGTTGACTTGGTTAGATGGTTGTTTGTTTAGTTAATTGGTTGGTTAGTTAATTTGGTTAGTTATTTAGCTGTTTGGTTTATTTGTTGTTTAGATAGTTGGTTTATTACTTAGTTTGTTGGTTGGTTGGTTGAGTGGTTGTTTAGTTAATTGTTTGGTTGGTTAGTTGGATGGTTGGTTTGGTTGGTTGTTTCGTTTTAGTTAGTTAGTTAATTGGTTAATTGGTTGGTTAGGTGGTCCCATGGTGGCTCGGTGGTTCGTTGGATGTTTAGTTGGTTGGTTGGTTAGTTGGATGGTTGGTTGCTTGGTTGAGTGATTGGTTATCTAGTTGGTTGTTTAATTAGTTGGTTGGGTGGTTAGTTGGTTAGGTGGTTGGTTGGGTTAGATAGTTGGTTGTTTAGTTGGTTGGTTGGTTGGTTAATTTGGTTAGTTCTTTAGTTGGTTGGTTTGTTTGATGTTAGATAGTTGGTTAATTAATTAGATGGTTGATTGGGTTGTTATTTAGTTAATTGGTTTATTTGGTTAATTGGTTGGTTGGCTCGGTGGATGGTTGATTTGGTTAGTTGCCTCGTAGTTTAGTTAGTTGGTTGTTGTGATTAATTGGTTGGTTGGTTAGTTGGTACGATGGTTGGCTCGGTGGTTGGTTGGTTATTTAGTTGGCTGGTTAGTTGGATGGGTGGTTGATTGTTTGGTTGAGTGGTTGGTTAGTTAGGTGGTTGGTTAGTTAATTGATGGTTTGTTAGTGGATGGTTGCTTGGTTAGTTGTTTGGTTGCTTGATAAGTTGGTTGATTAGTTAGTTAGTTGTAAATCATAAGAACAACTCAGTTACAGCCCTGTATCCAAGGCCCTGACATTGAAGTCACCTGATCCAAGAACAAGGCAGACATCTAGCGGCTCGAGGCTAACCAGGTCAAGATCCAGCACAGCACGAACAGATTGGCCGGCAGTAGGCCTGGACTGGCCATGTTTGCCGCACGGTTTGGAGATATCCCATTGTCCCCAGGCTCCAACCCGCTGCCTACAGGGATGGTATGGTGGTTGAATAGCGCTTATATCAGTGGTTAGCGTGACACACTTAAACGGCCCTTCCATACAAGAACAGTGCTCTTATTGCCCATGTTGTAGTAGTAATGGGAGTCTCTGTGTCGAAGTGTTTACCCCGCCTGCCGCGCCTGCCTAAGGTTGTGGGTTTGATCCCGGTCTACGCCGTTCAGTTCACATGTGTAGTTTTGTGGGAGATCCTGGGGATCGTCGCTGGAGCTACAGAGTTCGTGCATTGTGCGACGCTTTCGGCAGGCCGTCCTCTGGACAGAGTCATATGGGATAAAACTCGGTGCAATGAATTATTCCCGTTTATGTAGAAGTAATGGAGGGTAGGCGGGGGTGGGGGTGGGGGCAGGGGAATGGGAGGTGTACTTGGTGTAGTAGTTATGGTGTCCGCTTTAAGTTAAGGAGTTAACGGGTTCAAACTCAGCATTAGGTTGGGCATTTTTTGTTTGAAAATTAAAACCTATCTAATGATAGCATACGCACTGTTGGTAGATCTGATACAATCACCTTCTTAAATAAAATAGTTTTATTTTCACAGGGTCAGAAATACGGCACGCAGGCCCGTCTTATATTCGGCCATTCCAACCACTCATCTTTCGTACATCAATTATAAATTATATATTGTGCACATTACATAAACATACAAAAAATACACGCACATTGACAAATGAATGCTGTGAACATAAAGAATGCATAGTTTTATGTTATGAGGCAAGCAGGAACGCACATACACATACACGCGCTCAGACATGCATAAACATATACATATACTCACATACACACATACATTCTGACGAAAAACAAGTTATGCACGTTATAAACAACATGGCATTTGGAGATAGTAACAAATCGCAAAAAAGCAGGCCATACGGGCGCCGCAATGGCAAATTGGTTATGAAAGTAAACCTACCCACGCTTAAGTGGAATCTGTTATCTTGGGTGGAAGCTGCGTAGAAGAAGTGAACCGGAAACAAATGCATGTCGAACTCCAACACGCTGACCTTTGAAGTCATAACAAGGCGTGACGTACTTCCTTTGGTAGAGGGACAAAGAAGTGGTAGTGGCAGAGTTTTAATTGATAGTAGTAGTTAAGATGTAGTAGGAGTAGGAGTATTTGTAGGGATTTTATTTAGTAGTAGTATAGTAGTAGTAGTAGTTTGTAGTATAGTTTAAAGTAGTTGTTGTTTTTTTTTTGTTTTAAATATTGTTTTTAGTAGAAGCGTAGTATACTACTACTAAATACTACTTTTTAACCCACTCCGTACTCCCCGCATGGGCCCACAGGAGGCCCCCCGAAATTTAAAAACACTCAAAGAACCGAAAGGGGCGCCGGGGCCCCGAATCAAACCCCCGCCTTCGGAGCCCGAGTCAGACAGCTTTTATCACTTCGCCACGGAGAAAAACCCCGGATTTTTATTAACAATTAAGCTGTGTTGGGGTTAAAATGGGGGTTTCACAGATATATTGTCGGACCACTTGGTACGGGGGTTTGGGGCCCCCTGGTCCCATATCCCCCGTTGCCCCACTGTCCTCCCAAAAAACGTTTCCCTTGGGGCTTTATTGGAAGATACGTGAACTCGTCACTTAAACGCAAAAGCCCATGTCAATGGGGGTTTCAACACACGACCACCGGGCCGACAAGCAAGTGTGCTAGGTACTTCGCCACCACAACGTTTTTCCCCGTCCATTAAACCCCCAAAGAAATTTTTAAAACCGGGGCATTAAAAGATGAATGAGACACGCAAAAACGATATACCTTTGGAATGTTTTCCTGACCCTTTGGCCTTTTCCCGCGGGGGGGTACTTTGGGCTTTTGGCAAGTTTTTCGTATTTTTTCGGCCCTTTGGCGATCGGTCTCCCCCAGATCTCTTTTAAGGAGTTTAGTCTTCTATAGACCCCGTCCCCGGGGCTCGGCGGATGATGCGGTTTAAAATCAAAGTCGGTAGCCTTTGATTTCCAAGACACTTCTCGATACACATTGTAGGTTTGCAAGGCTTCAGACTCAGGTTTTATTATTTAAAAAACCAAGCTAACCCCCCATTTCGAACCCAACCCCTGTCTTCAAACGGCAAGCGAGATTCTAACCCAAATTTGCTATCGCGGGGTTTGCATCTCCCCCCTCTGCCCCGCCCTTTCCTGCCCCGCCTGCCTGCCTTCCCCGCCTGCCTGCCTGCTTTTCTGTCCTTTTCTGTCCCGTCTGTCTGTCCCCGTCCCCGTCTGTCCCTTTTTGTCTGTCTGTCTGTCTGGGTCTCAGTAAAATAGTCGTAAGGTCTGTTTTTCTGTCTGTCTGTCTGTCTGTCTGTCCGGTCTGGCTGTCTTTTCTGGGCTGTCTGTTTTTTCTGTCTGTCTGTCTGTCCCGTCGTCTGTCTTTTCCCCGTCTTTTTCTTTTTAAGAAGAATGTTCGGGGCGGGGAATGGTTAGATAAAAAAACACAGCGAAGACTCTTGAAACCCTTTTTCTCCAAAGTGACTGGTTACACGCATCAGAAAAAGAAAATCCCCCTCTTGGTTAACTGAGAAAAGGGGCAACCCGGGGTACGTCCCTGAGTGAGGAAGGTTTTGGGGGGGAAAGCACGCAGGGGAAGACCAAGGGAAGTGCCTGAGATTGGCATCGTGGCATGGAGGAGCATCTGTATCAGAAATTATTGGCAGTACATGAAACAGAAGGCTATGGACAGACATGATGACCAATGCCTCGTGAAGAAGAAGAAGAAGAAGAAGAAGAAGAAGAAGTAAGAAGAAGAAGAAGAAGAAGAAGAAGAAGAAGAAGAAGAAGAAGAAGAAGAAAAGAAGAAGAAGAAGAAGAAGAAGAAGAAGAAATGATTTCAAAAGCTTTATGGGACATAACTCTTTTATAAACAGAATGTACAGATTTATACATTTACGTCCCTTTGACCAAGTAGCAAATCTTTTCTTGCATCTAAGCGAAAGAATACTTGTTCGTACTGTAGTGGATAGCACCCTCCCCCCCCCCCCCCCCCCCCCCCCCCCCATCCCCCCGACCTTGTGGTCACGGACATCCAGGCGGATTTTTAAAATCGATCTGGTTTCCCAACTCAACCCAATCTAAAGTGAATACCAAAATGTTTTCTTTCTTTCTGTTTTCATTCGCTCGCTTTGAGCTCAATGTTTGCGTGTGGGCTAGTTTTCCATATTTTATTTCCAGTGTCCCTCGCCCTCAGGCAAACCCGCTCGGACTTCGTAGCTACTTGTAATGTGCATCCCCAAGTCAAGGACGTGAAGTCAATGGTTTAGTCAATTTTAAACCGGTTAGAAGTTGAAACCACTACCTCACTATCAGCATCTTGGAAATTTAAGGGTATGAACCCTTATCCATGCTGACCCCGGTACCAAGATTTGTCTTGGGAAGGAAAGGAGATAGGCATTATAGAGACCACATAATCCCAGGTGCCCGACTGGTCTATACATATATGAGTCTAGGGTACTTTTGCCTTAATTCACCCCAAACAAACGTCACCAGCTATATTTAGGGTCACCAGCTATATTTAGCACTGACGGTGATCTCCTCTGTGTTCGGATACAGTGCGTATCAGTGCGTTTCAATTGCCCCACAGTGTTTCTTTGGCTTTGGCAACCGTCTCTCTCTCTCTCTCTCTCTCTCTCTCTCTCTCTCTCTCTCTGTGCGCGTGCGTGCGTGCGCGTGCGTGTGTGTGTGTGTGTGTGTGTGTGTGTGTGTGTATCAGTCTGTCTCATCATGAGTTTTCTGGAACTGGCAGCAGCAGCTGTCCACGACAAGCAGAGTAGCGTTGCTTTTCTGTGGAGTACCCGGAAACGACAGAGCTGATCAATTGGCTAAGGAAGGAGCCAAAGAAGAACAGCCTGATGTGCCCATTACATACCACCAAAAGAAAAGAATGATCAAATCAGTCAGAAGGCCACCAAAAGCTGCTCAAGACGACCACCACGTTATGGACAGACCAGAACAAGTCATTATTCTGCGCCTCAGAACAGGACACAATAGATTACGCAACCACATGTATACAAAATTCCAGATTGGTGACTCAGCCATGTGCACATGTGGTTTGGCGTCGCAGACAGCAGAGCACATACTCCAAGACTGCCCAAACTACCAACATGCCCAGGCTGACCTTCTGGCCTAGAGAGACAACAATGGAAGATAAACTCTATGGACCGCTGAGTGAACTAAAAAATACTGTTAATTTCATACAAGAGACAACATTGCAGTTATAAACATATTTCAAGCGAACGAAAGAAGAAGAAGAAGAAGAAGAAGAAGAAGAAGAAGAAGAAGAAGAAGAAGAAGAAGAAGAAGAAGAAGAAGCGTACTGAGCGTCAGGACAGATGGAGATGCCGACGACGACAATCACCATGTATGTCGGCAGAACACACCCCTCCCCCCCCCCCCCCCCTCCCCCCCCCCCCCCCCCCCCCCCCCCCCCCCCCGCTGAGACAAGGACACATGGCTGCAAGGCTCGCGTCTCCCGTACAGACAGATCATCATCATTCTTTTCGTATACTGCTGGTCTCAAGAGTTGACAAGCATTTCATTTTGCCAGTTACAGTTGGGGGGATGTCGCCGCGAGCAACTGTTGCACACCTATAAAATTGCGCATCGAGCTACGGCGCAACACAGGGAACCCCTGGATTTGACGTCATACCCTGGGATTCCGTTTGTTTGGGGTGAATTAAGGCAAAAGTACCCAGTCTAGTAAGATTTTTCGAATACAACTCCAGGCATGTAAGAGGCTCCTCTAGGTTGTTTACTCCTGTAAGAAATAGTTTCTCTGTTCGTTGTCAGGTTTAACTGTCACTTCTCATGCGCTGTATTCGGGTCTTGTGAACCCTGAATGGGTCTTGTGAGTCCTGAGCGAGTCTTGTGAACTCAAATTGGGTCCAAACAACAGAACAGTTTAAAGAAATTTCACACAGACATGTCATTATGAAACAGAAACACCCGCAGAACATGTACACGTGGAAAAGAGACAACAGGCAATGAGTGCTTTAAAGGAGAAGAAATCACAAAGAAAGGATTGAAATACAGCGGTGTAAAGGTGAGACGATCGACTTTATTGCACCGGGGTTTATCCCGTATGGGTCGGTCTCTTTCCGCAGACCGGCCTGCAGTAAGCATCAGTTCAGTTCAGTATTTACAACACACACAAAATATTAAAATTTGGCCTCGTTCAACCTGCTTCTTCAGCGTTGGTTATAAGTGAGATCCGTATTTATGTGAGTGTTGATCTTGCTCCTATTTTTGCTCTCTTTCAAGTGACTGTTAAACAGGACTGGTGCTATTTTCCCGCTGTGTTCGCCGGGATCAGTTTGGGTTTTATGGATTTCATGCCACCTGGTATTTTCTTTATTGACTAATGTTTGGTCCGTATGAGGAAAGGCCCTGAACAGGACCTTCCATTCAATGGCCTCTCAGTTGTTCGTTACTTTCACATATAGCCCTTACAAGGACTGTGCTGGTCTTGATAGTCCTCACAAAGACTGTCTTGGTTTTGATCAGTCCTCACAAGGACTGTCTTGGTCTTGATATGTCCTCACAGGGACTGTCTTGGTCTTGACAAGTCCTCACAAGGACTGTCTTGTTCATGATCCGTCCTCACAAGGACTGTCTTTGTCTTGATCAGTCCTCACAAGGATTGTCTTTGTCTTGATCAGTCATCACAAGGACTGTCTTGGTCTTGAAAGCGTCGCACAGAGCACGAACTCCGTAGCTCTAGCGACGACCTTTAGAATCCCCCAAGAAAACTACGCTTGAACAGAATGAGCCCACAGCCTCCGGATAGCGAGGCATGCGGCTTAACCACTCCGCCACGGAGACCTAATTCCATATTGAATGCTAACAGGGCTGGTTACTAAGGCAACAAAAAAAAAAATAACACTGGCTGTTTAATGTTTGCGTGCTGATTAATGATCTTGCTACAACGTCCAGATTGTCATTTGTTATTTTGCTCGTGTATAACTTCAAATTTCACATCTCTTGTTGGTTTCTTTACTCATTACATGTTTACCACAGGAGACGTATGCGGAATTTGAGGCATCGGGAAGATGCATTATTTGATATATAAGAATTAGAGACAATGAAAACGTTAGAAAATTCCACCAAAATGTTCCCAGACATGTTTTTATAAGCAGAAAGTAATGACGGAGAAAATGGATCAACAAACAGTACATTGTCCATCCTTTGGCTTACTCTGGTATTATTATGACAAACAAAACATGTAATGACAGCCATTTCTTGTCAGACAGCACTCAGTGGATCTGGCTTGTGGATATAGGCAAATTCAAGTTTGGGGTAATTCCCAGAGGCATTTTCTTGTACTGTGTCATATGCACCGTTTCTTTTTACACCATCTTCATTATTATATTAGATTTCGGCGGCAGTAAAATGTCCCTTCAGCAAGTGGGGTAATTAGAATGGTGCTGTTCATGGCAGGAAGCTTCTAATTTTAATTTTTGCATATCCTTTACAGGACATCGCTGTCAACATCAGCAAGTTACTGCTGTTATGATCTCTTGGTAAGTTTACGCTCAGTAGTTTGCCACTTATTTCTGAACGACCGCCTCCCTTATCAATTCGTTAAAACTCAGCCAACGCTGTCTGCTGCCTAATCGCGCTCAGCTGTGTTTCGAACGCAGGTAAGCGGTTGTACGAATCTCGTTTGTAACGCCTTCGTCACGGAAACCGGCAAGCTTCTAATACCATACCCAATTTTTAAATGTTCTTTTGTTGTACTCGATTGCTGTGAACTCAAGCGTAGTTCTTACCCGTGATACTACTTCGTGTGCACTGGGCTGTGCGTGCGTGCGTGCGTGCGTGCGTGCGTGCGTGTGTGTGTGTGTGTGTGTGTGTGTGTGTGTGTGTGGTTTAGCTTTCCCAATTACCAGTGTGCCCCTCGCCGTCGTGCGAACCCACCCCGACATCTGAGTTACTTGTCGTTTCCGTCCCCTAGTCATTGACGAGATGTCAAAATATTGGCCCATCTGACCGGTGTAGATGTTGAACCCGCTAACTCGGCATCATTTATCGTTGATATTTTTACCCGGTAAATTTCCATTTGCCAGATTTGCGTTCGCTGTAAAGTATGTACGCCGTGTATGTGTTTATGATCTCTGGCTTTGTCGCAGGAGTCGCACGGACCTGACTTTTTATTTTGTACAGCAGCAATGAGTTGAACCAGGGCACTCCAGCATTAGTTAGAGTCAACAACCAGGCAGATCACAGACCAACGATATTACAAATTAACTTTTGAAATCTTCAATAAAAAAACAACAACAACACACACACATGCGCGCGCGCACGCACACACACACACACACACACACACACACACACACACACACACACTCACACACACACACACGATAACTGAATGTAGTTAACGCATAAGTTACATTTTCTTTAAAAGTTATATAAATCAAACCTGTATATCAACGACCGGTCCCCAATATGGTGGTTAGGCATTGAACTGCTACGGCCTTTGGAGTATTTATCTATGTGGCTGCGATTTGCATTTCGCATTTTCCTCATGTTGTACTGGTAGTATATGGTTCCGTCACCCTGCTACTGAGTGAGTGCGTGGCACGATTCTGTGAGCTGTGATATTCACGTGGAATGCTTCTACATGTCCGCTTTTGTTTGTACAGTGACCTGCATGTTCGGAACAATGGCTACCGGCTATTGCTGAATTGACTGATTTGCCTTGTCGGTTCACGAGTGCATTTTTCAGGAGACTCCTGGGAGTCGGCGCTGGAGCTACGGAGTTCGTGCTTAATGCGACGCTTTCGGCGGGTCGCCCTGCGGATAGAGACAGAGCCATGTGAGAAAACCAGGGTCAATAAGGTCTTTCTGATGACTGCCGATTCCATCGACGATGAACTGTGGTTTTCGTGGAGGACTTTTGGGTTGGCATTCTGGCGGCGGCATTATGCACAGTGTATCTGTGCGGGCTGTTGGATTGCCGAGACTCCTGTCTGTTCCACTTTTCACATTGGACAGTGTGGAGCATTTTGTGTGATATTCACTGGCACAGGACTAACTAACCAACTAACTAACTAACTAACTAACCAACTAACTAACTAACTAACTAACTAACTAACTAACTAACTAACTAACTAACTAACTAACTAACTAACTAACCAACTAACTAACTAACTAACTAACTAACTAACCAACTAACTAACTAACTAACTAACTAACTAACTAACTAACTAACTAACTAACTAACTAACTAACCAACTAACTAACTAACTAACTAACTAACTAACTAACTAACTAACCAACTAACTAACTAACTAACTAACTAACTAACCAACCAACTAACTAACTAACTAACTAACTAACTAACTAACCAACTAACTAACTAACTAACTAACTAACTAACTAACTAACTAACTAACTAACCAACTAACTAACTAACTAACTAACTAACTAACTAACTAACTAACCAACTAACTAACTAACTAACTAACTAATTAACTAACTATTGGCACCTTGCCGTCTTGACAGACGATAGTTTGTGCTCTAAAAAGGCATAATAACTTTTAACTATGGCGGTAGCGAGTGTGACTGATAAGGCCAATTTGCGCTGTAAATGTCCGTTCACAGTGGGTGCATGTGAACACGTGGTCATTTCCACCATCATGCACCATCTTACGTCTCAAACGCTTGGTGTGTGACTTTTCTGCAATAATTTTCTCCTTTGACTTTATTCCATTTCTGATATTTGCCCTCCACGCAACACGTTCAGCGGCGACTTGCTCCCAATGTGCATTATCAATGCCTGTATCAATCATGT
The DNA here is from genome assembly GCA_014155875.1 of Cepaea nemoralis. Lineage (NCBI taxonomy): Eukaryota > Metazoa > Mollusca > Gastropoda > Stylommatophora > Helicidae > Cepaea > Cepaea nemoralis. Next base: position 30,487 of record JACEFZ010021334.1, read on the forward strand.
CCCGCTTACACACATCTTTGTATCGTAGTAGAGGCCGACCCTGAGATCTCTTACCCATCTGTAATTCACCAAAAAAGATATCCTTTGGTATTCTACCATCATCCATCCTCCTAAGATGTCCTATCCATCTAAGTCTACGAAGACTGAGCATGGAATAAACTGTCACACAACCTGATCTTTCCAATACTTCAGTATTTGTGATTTTGTCTTGCCACTTAATACCAAGAATTCTTCGCAGACACCGCATATGAAAGCTGTTTAAATTGTTCTCTTGGTGTGAGTAAGTTGTCCAGGTTTCACTGCCATAGAGAAGAGTACTAAGGACACAGGCTTGATAGACAAGGACTTTTGTTTTGGCAGTAAGCTTCCTGTTCTCCCAGACTCTTTTTCTTAACCTGTTCATTGTTGTTGCTGCCTTACCAATCCGGATGTTGATTTCCTGATCTAGGGATAATTTGCTATTTACCACTGATCCTAGATATGTAAAATGGTCTACTATCTCTAGTTCGGCGTCGTCAATAAAGATTGATGGTACCCCATGTGCACCTTGTGACATAATCTGTGTCTTCTTTTTGCTAATTGTTAAACCAAATTCAGAACAAGCATTGGAGAATGCAGATAGTAGACATTGCAATTCTTCCTCAGAGTGGGTCGTAACTGCAGCATCATCTGCAAAAAGCAACTCTCTGATCAGTACCCTCCTAATTTTGGTCTTAGCCTTCAATCTCTGAGCATTGTAGAGGCCGCCATCTGAGCGTGAGTGAATGTATATACCACCATCCTGATCACGAAATGCATATTTCAGTAGAAGTGAAAAGTATATTCCAAAGAGGGTGGGAGCTAGTACACAACCTTGCTTAACTCCACTCTTGATTTCAAATTCTTCAGAAGTTGCACCATCAAACTTGATTATACCCTTCATGCCTGTGTGGAACGATTCCACAATGGACAGAAGAGTTGGTGGGCAGCCAATCTTCTTTAGTGCCTTGAACAGACCCTCACGACTGACCAAATCAAATGCCTTTGTGAGGTCGATGAAGGCAATAAACAGTGGTTGATTCTGTTCACGGCATTTTTCTTGCATTTGTCGCAATGAGAATATCATATCAGTGGTAGACCGGTTCTGTCGAAAGCCACACTGTGATTCGGGGTAGACTTGATCTCCTAGGACTTGAAGTCTGCGCAGAACAATTCTGGCAAATACTTTTCCAACAATACACAGAAGTGAGATACCCCTATAGTTGTTACAGTCGCTCCGATCACCCTTGTTCTTGTACAGCGTTATGATGTTTGAATCTTTGAAATCCTGTGGGACTTGTCCTTCACGCCAGCATAGCTCTATTAGCTGGTGGATCTGTAGAGTGAGTGTTTCTTGCCCACTCCTGATAACCTCTATTGGAATCCCATCCTTACCTGGAGCCTTGCCAGATGCAAGTTCATTTATAGCACACTTAACTTCTGTTATGGTGGGAAGTGTGTCCAGGTGGTCAAGAGTTGGTAGAGCCTCTATGGCATTTAGGGCATCATCCGCTAGTTTGGTCTCACTTGAGTAAAGCTCCAAATAGTGCTCTACCCATCTGTCCATCTGCTGTTTCTTATCAGTGATGACTTCTCCAGTCAAGGTTTTCAGCGGTGCACTTCTTTTGATCACTGGACCACAGGCTTTCTTTATTCCTTCATACATGCTTCTTATGTCTCCCTTATCACTTGCGATTTGAATGGACTCACATAACTTGATCCAATAATCATTTGCACACTGCCTGGCAGCCTTTTGCACATCCTTCCTAGCTTGCCTTAGCTCACTCAGAGTGTTACGCGTTGGTCTTTCCTTGTTTCTTAAGAGAGCTTTCTTCTTCTTATCAATCAAGGGCTGCAGAGTCTCGCTGTTGGCCGCAAACCAGTCCTGCCTCTTATGATCCACAGTGCCGTAAACCCCTACGGCAGTTTTATAAAGAGTTTCCTTAATTTGACCCCACTTTTCATTTACTGTACAATTTTCTGGTGTATCAGTGAAAGCGTCTTCAAGTTGCTGTTGAAACTGAAAGCACTTTTCAGGATCATGAGTGTTAATAATATTAATCCTGGGGCTAGATTTGTGTTTAGCTGTGTAGATTCTCTTTGGTCTCAGTCTAACTCTTGCAACAACCAAAGAATGATCTGTATCACAGTCAGCACTGTGGTAACTACGAGTCAATGATATATGGTTCAGATGTTGTCTCCGTGTGATGATGAAGTCCAGCTGGTGCCAATGGCCGGATCTTGGATGTTTCCATGTGACCTTATGCATCTCTTTTGTTTTAAAAAAAGAGTTTGTAATACATAGGTCATTACTGGTGCAATGCTCCAGCAGCCTTTGCCCATTTTCATTCATGCGACCGATGTTGTATTTTCCAAGGGACACTGGCCATGAACTCGAGTCCTTGCCCACACGAGCATTGAAATCACCGAGCATATAAATGTAGTCAGATTTTGGAACTGCCTTGATCACGGAGTCTAACTCCTCATAGAACAAATCCTTCACATCATCAGAGGAATCGAGTGTCGGTGCATATGCAGTAATAATGGTGGCAAACCCACAAGAGGTTGCCAAGCGCAGGGATAATAGTCTTTCATTTCCTCCTGCTGGAATTTCAATCATTCCCAGTAGCGAATTCTTCACTGCAAAGCCCACACCGTGTTGCCTTTTTTCTGCCTGCCCTCTACCCTTCCAGAAAAAGGTGTAGTTGTTTTCCCTGAGTGACCCTTCCTCAGCGAGGCGAGTCTCCTGCAGGCCAGCAATATCAATGTTAAGACGATTGAGTTCGGCATCAATCACAGCCGTTTTTCTCACATCGTCAATATTGGTCAAGTCAGTGGAAAATCCTGGACACATGGTTCTCACGTTCCAGGTTGCAAGCCGTAGCTTGAGGTTTCTATTTTTATTTTTGTTTGTACCTGGTGCATTGGTTTTACAGCCTGCGATTCAGATTTTGTCCTAGCCCCAAGCACCCATTGAAGCAGGCAGGCTGTGGCGGATCAGCACCCAATTGGCTGGGGGCTGCCCAGCTTGAGGCGGGCGGTAGCTGATCAGTGACACCTATAGGTGTCTCCCACCGTCAGAGGCAACGCGTGGCGCCCCATGTCTACGCCAACTGACAAGGACTTATAACCCGTAACAGTTGCCTCTCGCTTTGATTCCGAGACCAGTTAAGACCAGGGATGGAGTTATTGCCTCTCCATAGCACAAAGCCTGGGCTAAAATATAGAGATCATGTGTTGCCCATGCAGCATGATCCCTCTCTCGGCCTGCCTAGTTCACTCCAGAGGAAAGGTAACACCCCTACATCTGGAACAAGACAAGCTGCAGAAGCTGCCGGATCAGCAAAGCATTGCTCTAACTGTCCGCCTGTCGGAGCTTCGATCCTAGACCAGTCGCCAACCAAGGCTTAGGGCCTGGTCAGCCCTGCCATGACAATTTTGTCTTTAGCTTGCATTTCCTCGCACCAGGGTAAGGCTTGTACCCTCCCAATTGTGCTCTTCCGCCCGAAGCCGTTGGCACAATGTGGGGTGTCGGGTTTGGTAAGCGCCGCCCAACGTTCGGCGCTAACAGAAACCAGGTAGTACCGTCTACTGTTATACGGTAGCTCAGTCATATCTGACTAAGACCTGACTATAACTAACTAACTAACTAACCAACTAACTAACTAACTAACTAACTAACTAACTAACCAACTAACTAACTAACTAACTAACTAACTAACTAACTAACTAACTAACTAACTAACTAACTAACTAACCAACTAACTAACTAACTAACTAACTAACTAACTAACTAACTAACTAACCAACTAACTAACTAACTAACTAACTAACTAACTAACTAACTAACTAACTAACTAACTAACTAACTAACTAACTAACCAACCAACCAACCAACCAACCAACCAACCAACCAACCAACCAACCAACCAACTAACCAACTAACCAACTAACCAACTAACCAACTAACCAACTAACCAACTAACTAACTAACTAACTAACTAACTAACTAACTAACTAACTAACTAACTAACTAACTAAATCTCAAACTTAGCTATTTGTAACTGATGAAGTTTTTAGACTATAAATAACTTTAAAAGAAAATGTAACTTATGCGGTAACTACCTCCAGTTGTCGTTTGAGTGTTATTGAGTGAGTGCGTAACTGTGAGAGTTGTGTAAACGACGTAAGTATTTATGCAGGTTCGTATGTTTGTGTTTATTCATGTACGTGTGTGGTGTGTCTCTGATTGCCTGCCTGTCTCATAACATGGTAATATGCATTGTTTGTTTTCGCAGCTTCATTTGACAATGTTATCTTTCCATTGTGAATGTAACTCGCGCAATAGATAATTGATGTACGGAAGATGAGTGATTTGAAGGGCTGAATGTAAGACGGGCCGAGTAACCAATTTGTGACCTCTTTGAAAAAAAAAAAATTCGTTCGTTCGTTCCAGTGAAAAATTCATTAATCGTCATTTCAGTGATAACTAATTGTAACTATCTTTTATCATCTAGTCATAACTGATTTTAAGTATTAACAGTAATCATTTAATGACAATTAGTCACCTAAATCAGAGTTAATTCATGCATTCAGTTGCATGTTCTTTGCAGAACCTCGCTCCCATAACAACCTTCCGGAAAACGTCTCGGTCACAAGCAAGATGTTACGCGTCCGATACACCCATCTGAAGATCATCCGCCACATCCTGCACCCATCTTCTCTTAGGCCTTCCTCTTCCTCTCTTTCCAGGCATATACCCCTCCATTATTGTTCTCTCCAAACTTTCGTGAGTTTCAAGTGACCAAAATATTTCAATTTTCTTTGTGTTATCGTCTTTGATGGCCAACCTTCTTTCAATATTCAGCTCTTGAATTATTAATGCATTTCTTCTTTTCTTTATCCAAGATATTCCCAGAACTCGTCTATAACATTTATATTCAAAGGCATTTATGCACTGTTCAGCTTGTTTACTAAGTGTCCAGGTCTGACAGGAGACGCAATGGGAAAGATGCATGCTCTTAAAAATCTAATTTTTGTAGTATTATCTGTCCCTCTCCTCAATCTATTTAGTTGTTTTAGTCTTTGAAGAGCAAAGAAATGGTGCAATTGTTGATTTTTGCGTAACTGTTTATCATTTGATTCTAGCATATTTCATATTCATGTTGACATCAGATTCTTTGATAGTAATGTTTAGTTAGTTCAATATTACGACTGATTACTTTGATTATACGAGTGTACTCCTTCATTCGCTTCAATGTTACAGCCAGCTACCCGGTTAATACGTTTGAGTTTTCTTTCATTACTGAGGCTACACATTACCCATCCCCTCCTCCCCCTCTGCTGTCCACATTTCACTCTTATTCTTTTTCTCCCGCTCGCTCCATTTGAACTCAAGCGCAGTCCATTCACACGACTTCTAGTAGCGCTGGACTGAATTTTGCATGTGGATTAGATTTCCCTATTAACAGTGTCCCTCGCCATAAGGCGAACCCACTCCGACTTCATACTTACTTGTAATTTACGTCCCCAAGTCAAGGACGATAGGTCAACATTTTATTCTAACTGTCCAGTGTAAAGGTTGAACCCTTACCTCGGCATCAGCACACCGAATGTTTAAGAACACGCGTTCTTATCCATTCGGCCATAATGACCACCACTCTTGTTCTTACCCCCATAGCTCTCTTTACGTGTGATATTTACATATTCGCTTGTCTGAAAATAGATATTAGCCAATATGGACCGCGATGCCCTACATGTACCAGGAGACATGGTTTACCACGAGCTTAATTCCGAAACATAGCTACAGCAATTTATTCTTCGAATAATGACAAGACGCGACTCAGGGTGAGGGATGTGGGGGAGGGTGAGGGGGAGTGCTTCAAGAACACAAAACAACGGAGCATTTTAAAATAAAGATAGAAGAAAGAATTGGCGTATTGAATTTGAGTAGAGGAAACATTTAGGATTTGTTAACGAAACACTACAAGAAAAATGTCGTCTAGATGATGATACATCTGATGAAAGAAAACGGCAACAAGACATAGTGTACGAGGAAGAGACATCCGGTGCGGTTGAGAAGACACTAGCTTCAAAAGCGAATGAAGAAAGGAAGTAAATAGCAAACGCTGTAAGTCATTAAGGAGGTATGCACACCTATGCCTACCATCGCAGCACCAGAGGTAGTAGACTCGGAAGGATAAGTCCCCCAGACTAACAATTTGCAATAAAGGAAGCAGGGTAGGGTAAGGTGTATCAACAGTACATATAACAGTTACCAAGGTGATAAGTAAAGAGTTTTAAGTACCTAGGAAGTATAATATCATCAAATGACAAAGCAGAAGACGAGATCGAAAATAGATGCAATAAGGCAATCCAACTTATTGGACAAATGGCACCAATACTAAAGAACAAACATGTATCAATAACTACTAAGAAAGCACTTTACAACATAATCTTCCTGCCAACTCTATGCTATCAATGCCAAACCTGGACAATGACAGAATGAGAGAAAAGAAAAATCACAACAACAGAAATGAGATTTCTGAGAAGAATACTCAATGTATCAAGAAGAGATCGTCATCTTCAAGTGCCCTGTAGGCTGGCGTAGGTGTTCATGGCTCTTCACAGATCTCGGTCTTTGGTGTTCTTGTTCTGCTGCTGATATTCCTCCATGCCACCGTCTTAATCCATCCAGCATAATTTCTCTTGGTCTGCCTCAGCCTCTCTTCCCCTCGATCTTTCCAGTTGCCACGATATTCTCCAATGCCTCTCTTCTCATCACATGACCGAAGAAAGATGTTTGTCTCTGTCTTATTGTTGTATATAATGTTCTAGTTTCATTAGCCTGTTTCAGGCAGTCGTCGTTAGTTGCTCTGGCAGTCCAAGGAATTCGCAACATTCGTCTCAGGAACCACATCTCTGTTGCTTCGAAGTTCTTCCTAATTTGTTCATTTACATTCCAAGATTCGCTGCCATACAGCAAAACTGGTTCTATATAGCATTTTAGCACTTTCTTTTTTACATCATGGTTATGGTCGTCACTAGGAAGAAAGGAGTACCACAATGTAATATACAAGTAAATGGGAATATTCTTCAACAAGTGAATCGGTACAATTATCTCGGAACAGTCATAACATCTGATGAGAGATGCTTTGAAGAGATTAGAACAAGAATCGCCATGCCGAAAGTAGCCTTTAGCAAGATGAAAAACATTTTGACCAATAAAATGATGTCAATTGAAACGAGAAAAAGAGTGTTGAGGGGATACATAGAGCATGTTCTTTTGTATGGATGTGAAACTTGGACAATGTGCAGTCAAGCTGAAAAACATCTGATGGCTGTAATTTTTATTCTGCTTCCTTTTGTCCATCAGCATTAAGATTTCTTCATTCATCCATTTTTTCTTAGCTTTTTGGCTTCTCTCCGGTAATATTTCTTTTCTAGTTTGATGAATGGAGTCTCTTAACATTTCCCATTGTTCATTTATACTCTGCTGTATTTTAGCTATTGCATTGCACCTATTTTTCACAGTCACTCTGTATTGTTCTTGAATTTCTTTATCTACTTTCAGAACCTCTTTATTAAGTCTCAAGTTCTTAACCATTTTTTCCCCTCTCTTTAATCTCACTTTTATTTGTCCACATAATGGTACATGATCACTATTACCGTCAGCACCAGGCATTGTCTTTACATTAATTAATGCATTTCTAAATCTTTTATTAATAAGTATGTAGTGAATTTGGTTGCGTATTTTCATATCAGGGCTTTTCCATGTGTATAGTCGTCTTTTATGGTGTTTAAACCATGTGTTTCTAATTATCATATCACTAATATTTGCCCATTCTATAAGTTTCTCTCCTCTTTCATTTCTTGTACCTAAACAGTAATTCCCCACTATATCCTCTATTTTTCCCTTTCCTACTTTTGCATTAAAATCTCCCAGTATTATTTTTATTTCTTGTGATCCACTTTGAGCTATTGCCATTTCTACTTCATCATAAAAGTATTGTATTTCTTCATCACTACAGCTTGTTGTTGGTGCATATACTTGTATACTATTTATATCTATTGGTTTGCCTTTGATTTTGACCATCATAACTCTATCTGCAATACACCAGTATCCATTCATAGATTTGGCTGTTTTTTCAATCAAATATTATCCCTTTTTCATGTGTGTCCCCTCCAGAATAAATTATTGTGTGTTTGTCGGTTATAATTTTGCCCGATCCCTTCCATCTCATCTCACTTATGTCCTAGTATATTCATTTTCATGTGTTCCATTTTTCTTAGAACATTGTTTAACTTTCCTAGTTCATTTAATGTCCCAACAATTCCATGTTCCTACTTTAAATTTATTTAGATTAGTTATAATTTTAGTTTTGCCATCAGTAGCTGGATGACGATCTGGTGTCACCTGTGGCTCAAGACTGTCCCTACCGGACGAGGATGTCCTAAGGCAGCCATTAACGCCGTTCACTATTTCTGAAATGTGTGTCGCCATGAAATCTTGGGAAGATAATGTGGTGGTTTCCCCTTGCCTTCCACATTCACATGGTGGTCTTTTACCTCTACCTTTAACAGCCATTTTCGACTCTCAGGACAAGTGAGTGCCCTGCTCTACTCAGCTGCAGAGTTGTCCACTAAGTCCGGTGGATACTCGGTCCCCAGAGCTGTGTTAGCCACACTGTGGTGTGTTTCCATCCTCTACCACGTGGAGGTGCAGTTGGGATTTTCCCTTCCTAATGTTTTGGTCTATGACCAAAACTCTCCAGTAATTTTAGAGGACTCAAGAAGAGATAAGATCAGAAATGAAGAAATCAGGACGAAAGTGGGGGTTATAGCTGCACTAGATTTTATTAGAAGGCACAAGTCATATGGTTTGGCTAATGCAAATAGGTTACCAACTAACAGTATACCACAACAAGCAATGGTGTACAGACCAGAGGGAAGCAGAGGAAGAGGACGACCACGTAAATGATGGACGCAGAGACTAACAGAGTCCATGGGAATATCGATAAATGAAGCCCATAAGCGGGCACTCTTCCGCTGTTTATTCTTTACCTCGACAACGCTAGGTTCAAGAGGAACATGATGAGAAGAGGATAACTGTTTGCACTATAATACAGATGTAACTTGGCTCACCAATACAGGACCCCCAGGAACCCTTTGACTTCTACGAGGAGTGAATCCCGAGAGTAAGAGAGCCACTTGTAAAGAGGTCGAAAGGCGAAGGCGTGTCGTATTTCCTGTTGTTCTGATGAATAAGAAGTGGAAGTAACTCACAGACAGGAATTTAAAGCCGGAATCCCTAGTGATCTTCAATGTTGCAGCTCACGAAAAAACACATTTCATGTGTTCAGATAATTTAATTCAAATGATGGATTCCTTAGGGGAAAGTCCAGCACTCATTTATATCGACTGGACTAGGCACATGAAAGCTCGGCCAGAGAGAGAATTCAAGACTCAGAGGATGATCTTCCAGATGTGATGATCTCAGAGTATCTCATTATGGACGCTCAGGACACACACGGGGTTGTTATGAGTTGGAATGTTGACAGCTATCTTGAGCAGACAAAATGTCTGCTATCAACAATGAAGACAATCCATCGTTGTATCGGATGAAGGAGGAAACGCCCATCATCTGTTCAGTTGAATTTCTGAGGGAATTCCAGCTGAAGGAATCTGAAGCAGAACTAGCCAGGAGTGGGTTGGAACCAAAACTCTTAGAGCATCATCTAACCTTCACTCGGGAGGATGTTAGAGGAGTGGATCAGCTGTTTGTGGATACTTCACTACAAAGTGATACCACTTTACCGACCTCGAATAACAACTGCATTTCTCAAAACTGAACAACTTGGCATGCTCAAATATCAAGTTCTAGCGCAGCTTTTAGAAGGGACCATATTGCAGAGAGACCCACCCTGTTAACGAACTATTAAGGGAAAGAAACGAGGCAACGAGGAGGAAAGATTGCTTCACCCTACTCAGAAAAGGAAAGCGTCAGTTTTATTTACACCATGGGACATGGTGTATATCAGGATCACTGATAGAAAGAGGAATTTAGGGATCTTATACTGATTTATAACTGACAGAGGAAAATGGGGTAGAACAACATTGCTGTGAATATGCGTTAATCTGAACTCATTGAGGCTGATACGGAAACTGATCGCCGGTAGATAAGCCCAGAGATCAGGGACTTTTATTTTGACACCGTTATAACACTTAATTTGTTGAATTAACTTTGGTGGAAAAGCGGCTGCACTTTATCTTAAGTTGGCATGACGAACAGAAACATGGTGGCTTGGGAAAACAAAAACAACATCTGTACTCTACATATTGTCTGCATGAAAGATATCGAATATAGGACGTTACATTTATCATGATAGGACAGATAAGGATTAAGGCAGATATGCATAGATGTGTGTTATGTTTTTAATGTGAAGATTCCAGAAACTATACATTCTTATTTATCTATTTCTGTCTGTCAAACGGAGCAACCGGTTTTCTGCGTCCCGTTCATTAACCTGTGGTCAAAGTCTCCCATTCGCGGAGAAGACTGGTCCAATTGACCAAAGGCCATATCTCATGTTGTGACCTGTAGTCCTGTTATACAAGTAACAGTTTACATTACGTATTATATCCTATTTATGTGTTGGATCTAAAGCCATATTAACGTTTTAAATCACTTCATACGATCATCATTTAACAATAGTATCTAGTATATATGAAGGTCATTGTTCTCTTAAACCAGTTCACTATCATCATTATACAAAACCTCAAAGTTTCAGCTGATGATAATTGAGCGTGGATGGTATTATGAATATCTAGAAAGCAAATAAACACTGCGGTAATTAATTTAAGTTATAATTCAATGACCGTAGACCCCGAGGTAGACCAAGAAGACGGTGGAGAGATAATATATATACAGACCTACAAGCACTTGGAATCAGCGACTGGCAAGAGAAGGTCAACCAGAGAGACGAATGGAGTCGGATTGTATCTGCAGCCAAGAACCTCAATGGCTCGGAACGCTGAAGAAGAAGAAGAAGAAGAAGAAGAAGAAGAAGAATTCAGTCTTAATATTATCATAGGGTGCGTAATTGTATGTTCCCGTGTTTAGTTATTAGGGGTCATCAAATGAACACCTTAAAAGTGTTATAGAAATTACAGTAATCACGCCATTGCCTTGTAACCAGTCAATATTGGTATTAAGGATGTCAAGAGTGTTAGGCACGTGAAACCACGGAGCAGACGAACACGGTGACGCCAAAAGGACACTTTAAAGACGGTCGCTCGACTTTTGACATGTACTAAAGAAGATAAGCTTATATTATCCGCTGTTTGATAAGTGAAGAGGTGAAACCTATATAAATTCATCGGCGAATTAAGGTCTAGATTGGTGATGCATTCCTGTCAGTACAGCAAGTGTATGCGTGGACTAGGAAGTTTCGACCCGCAATTAAATCCAAACGACGTGGACTTCTGAGTAAAGTTTCCTTTTGCAACATGACAATGCTCGACCCCATACTGCCCGTGCAATGGTTGAAACCATCGAAGACCTCCACTTTCTGTGTGCACCTCATTCCCCCGTACTCGCCAGACCTAGCTCCATCCGTCTGGATCACTCAAAAAAAAAAAACACTTTAAGGTTTTCATATGAAGCCCGCTCGTACATTACTTGTGTGTATTTGTGTGCGTGTGTGTGCGCGCGCGCGCGCGCGTGTGTGTGTGTGTGTGTAAAAATAAGGGGGTGGGGTGGTCGTTATATTAACTAGGAATGGGAGATTGTTAACCTATTATGTCTAGTAATTCTTTAAAAAAAGGACACGCAAATCTTGGCATCTAAAGCCTACCTTCCCACTTTTGGAAACTACCATGCCCAGCTACATGTACTGTTCTTCATAAGTTATGAATTAATTAAATAACGTAAGACAGTAGAGAGATTAGAAGAGCAGAATGTCAGACGGACCCGCGTGCCCAATTCGGAACCCTTTGAAAATATAATCCATTCATTCGTTCGTTTTTACGAGCCATTTCCAGCTGTGCACGTTTGTATCCAGATCTGAGTTCAATCATCTTAAAGGAGACATTTGTCTCCAGTTTAGATGTTTGGATCGGGAGCATATGGAGTTTTAACCAGGACCCACTGGAGCACAAACTTAATTTAGGACACATTTTTTAATCTTTGGCCTGGTATATAATCCAGGATAAGCTCATCTGCTGACAATGAAGTATAAATAGTCAGAGTGAACACGTAAGTCAAGACTAAGACGGGAACTGGTATGAAGGCAGAATGGCGACTGATAAATAACTTCCTGAAGGAAAAAAAAAACCACACGCACACTATAAGACGGGGCGAGAACACAACTACATCAGACCTTACAAATGTGCGACTTTGGCCAGACATGTGAAACGATACCAAAAGATAAAATGAACACAAAGACATCGAATCATACAAAATCCAGGAAGCTAAAACAAGCAATCATATATATGCAGAAATAGATACACAGTCAGGACCCCAAATATAACCAATCAAGATTTCGATGGTTGATTCGTTAGTTAGTCGTTAGTTAAAAGTTTTACATCTTTGACGATTGACAGTCTGGTTAACAGCGATAGGATGGCAACTAATGCTTTGACAACAGGGCCACACGATGAGTGGGGACTCCGGGACTGAATTGCTATGTATGTAAACACGTAACGGGGCCGAAACAACTTTTCTCAAAAATTAGATTGGATTGGACTGAACGCAAGTAAAGGTTCCTGTTATGCGACTACGACACATTCGGTATATGGTGCTGGCTTCATATTCTTATGGACCAAACAGCACTCATTAGCTGATGTGGTCGGTATCACACCTTAAAAAGTCGCTTAAAAGTCGACAGTGTCGACTTCATTGCACCGGGTTTTATCCCATATGGCTCGGTCTCTTTTCGCAGCTCGGAAAGCGTCGCACCAAGCACGAACTCCGTAGCTATAGCGACGACCCACAGGAGTCTCCGAAAAATTTCACTCGTGAACCGAAGGAATGCAGCCCGGAATCGAACCCACAACCTTCGGAGCCCGAGATAAACGGCTTGACCACTTCGCCACAGAGACTCCCCGGTATCACACCGCCCGTCGAAACCACTCCCACTTCAGAGGTATTTGTAATTCAATGTCCCAAAGTCAAGGACGAGAAGTCAACAATTTAGTCCAACTGTGCAGTGTAGGGGTTGAACCCCTTACTTCGGCATCAGTGCACCGGATGTTTAAGAACACGCGTTCTTATCCATTCGGTCATGCTGGCCTCCATTAGAAGAAATGAATAAGTGGAATGTCTAAAAAGGAAAAGTTCGACAGACTGCATGGAAATAGACATATATCAGATAAGGGATCCTTCCTGGAGATTTGCAAGCAGAATACCAAGAGGATAGGAGCAAATGAAATATACTATGTAACGCGAGAAGCAAAGAATTGTACACAAATAGGCAACATAGAAAAACAAAACAAGAAAAGCAGGAGACGGCGTCATAGTAGTAGTAGTAGTAGTAGTAGTAGTAGTAGTAGTAGTAGTAGTAGTTGTAGTAGTAGTAGTAGTAGTAGTAGTAGTAGTAGTAGTAGTAGTCGTAGTCGTAGTAGTAGTAGTAGTAGTAGTAGTAGTAGTAGTAGTAGTAGTAGTAGTAGTAGTAGTAGTAGTAGTAGTAGTAGAAGAAGAAGAAGAAGAAGAAGAAGAAGAAGAAGAAGAAGAAGAAGAAGAAGAAGAAGAAGAAGAAGAAGAAGACAATGACGAATAAGAAAAATAAATCTCTAGACAAGTTCCGTCATAAGCAAAACTTACATAATGTTTGACAAGAAAGCAATGCTTATTCACGCATTGAACTTGAACAAAAAACAACAACAATGACCAAGTCCTACAAGAAACAAATGAAAATCGTACACCGATTAGAGAAATTAGACTTAGACAATCAACATTGTTTGGTCACGTTATGAGAAGACATAAATTGGAGATTTTGGTGACAACTGGTAAGATCAACGGAAATAGAACAAGGGAAGTCAGAGAAGTAAATACCTGGAAGGCCATGAGGTATGGTCGAGACAGGAGCACTGAGCTGATCCACGACTCTGGTAATCGAGTGAGATGGCGAAACATGACCGCCCACTCTTAGCGGCATAGCACATGATGATGATGAATCATGTATTTTGTTTTCCTAGTTAAATACATAAATATTGCATGGATTCTTCGTTTCTTACTGTATATCCTGTTTAAATCAACAGATATAATTTTTCGTAATCATAAATCTATGTGATAACGGTGGCTACATATATCTTTATCTCGCTCAACTGCATTTTATCAAATGAAGAACATTTTAGGCAAAAAGACCCTGTCCTTGTAAGGTATAAAAAGAGTTCTTGTATGTTACAAAGAAACAGTTTTAACATACGGCTGCGAATCCTGGACAATTAGTGCATAGGCGAAATTATCCCCGGAAGCCTTGGAGATGTGGTTTTAAAAGACGAATGCCGAAAATTAATTTGATAGCCAAAATGAGCAATCTGGCCATTTTGAAGGAAGGTGAGTCGCAAAGAAAACTTTTCACAAACATCAGAAAGAAGCAGTCATCATTTTTTGGCCACATTATGAGAATCGAAAAAAATGTTTTCCCGTAGTTAATTTGGATAACGAAAAAGCGAACAATACATTGCACGCTTATTGCCTGGCATATTTCGCTTAATCTCATTTGGCAGATACTGCAGAATTCACCCAACGTAAAGTAAAGTAACTAGATAAATACTTCAAGCTGAAATATACACATGTTCGCACAGTAATTTCAATTGTCTATCGGTAATTAAACTAACTAACGTGTCTTTCTGTTTGCACAAAACTGACCTATGCAGATTATTCATGATGGCTTCTGCGAACTTTAACAACGACTATTTTGTATGTTAAACAACACACGAAACACATTGTCTCGATCAATCATCAATCATAAAACATTATGAGAAGACAAAAACTGGAATATATTATGGCAGCCGGACAGATGTGTGGAAAGAGAGATCGAGGAAAACATCGTCAGAAAATTCTTGCCAGTCTTGAGTCATGACACGTAAGGAATTCATCGCACTAATTGATCCATGCCGTCGGAGATCTCAATTTGTGGAGAAACTTGATCGCCCACGGCAGTCGGCAAGCGATTAGATGAATGGAGTAAATGGACATTTTACCTCAGCTGAAAGACAATCCAACTGTGGAGATGTGATTAAAGAAGGACATTCATATACCTCAATGTACGCTGATGACCTGGTTTTGTGGAGCGCAAATGAACATGCATCAGTGACCACCATATTGCTACAGAGAGCTGTAGATACATTTGTTGCATGGGCGGATTGATGGTGTATCAGCATAAACACTGACAAGTGCAGCACCACTCTATTTACCCTTTCTCCGAAACAAAAGGCAGGGAGCATTCAGATAAATGGAACACCCCTAAGAGAAGATAAGGAACCAACATACCTTGGTGTAACATTCGACGACAAGCTGACATGGAGAAAACACATCAAAAAAGCAGTAGCAAAAGCCAGAAGGAAAATTGCCATCCTGAGAAAGCTAACTGGAACCACGTGGGGAGCCAGTGGGAAAATACTTAGCAAAGTTTATCAACAGAGCATACGACCACACTTGGAATACGGGTCAACTGCGTGGTGTTCAGCATCAAAAACTACATTGCAGGAGCTGGACAAGGTGCAAAATCGAGCTCTTAGAGTCATCACAGGAGGGATGAGATCAACCCCTATAATAGCAATGGAGAAAATGGGGAGGACACAAGCTTTAAGAGAACGCAGAGATACAAAAACACTAATTCAAGCAGAAAAGTTTCTCAGCTTGCCAGGCCACCCTATGAAGAACCGATTTGAAAACTTAGCTATGGGGCGGTTGAAAAGAAGTAGTTTCATCCACCAGGCCAAACAACTCTGCAGAGAAACCATCGATCTTCCCACAGTTGGTATCCCCCTGACAACTATTCCAGAGCGAACCCCGTGGAAAGATGAACATAGAATATCGCTACAAATCCAGTCAAAAGTGAGAGGAATATTTGACAAGGAAGAACAGAACAGTGTACAGCGCAGAACAGCCACTCTCAGCTTCCTTGATGACGAATACCCACAGGACCTCTGGATCCGAGTCTACACAGATGGGTCAGCATAAAATGCTGTTCGAAATGGAGGAGCGGGAGTGTACATAGAATACCCAAATAATACTAGAGACACGGCCAGAATTCCAACAGGAAAGTACTGCCATAACTATGATGCTGAAATTGAGGCAATCAAGATAGCCACAGAGAAATTACAAAATACCAGCCATGGTACACAACCTGCGGTGATATTGACAGATGCAAAATCCGTAATAGAGGCGCTCCTGTCTGGGAAATTGCCAGTTCTGAGGACACTACTTTCTGAACTTAGCAGTCAGCGTAACATCACCATACAGTGGATACCATCCCACTGTGGAGTCCCCGGAAACGACAAAGCTGATCGATTGGCTAAGGAAGGAGCAAAAGAAGAACAACCTGATGTGCCTATTACATACCACCAAAAGAAAAGAATGATCAAATCAATCAGAAGGCCACCAAACCTTACTCAAGACGACTACCACGTTATGGACAGACCAGAACAGGTCATTCTTCTGCGCCTCAGAACAGGACACAATAGATTACGCAACCACATGTATACAAAATTCAAGATTGGTGACTCAGCCATGTGCACATGTGGTTTGTAGTCGCAGACAGCAGAGCACATACTCCAGGATTGCCGAAACTACAACATACCCAGGCGAACCTTCTGGCCTAGAGAGACAACAGTGGAAGATAAACTCTATGGACCGCTGAATGAACTAAAAAAGACTGTTAGATTCATACAAGAGACAACATTGCAGTTATAAACATATTTCAGGCGAACGAAAGAAGAAGAAGAAGATATACCTCAAAATCAAAGAAAACGCCTTTGAGAATTAACCCTTGATAGAGAAATTCTATATTTACAAGCCATATCCTCCGTGTGATGTCTGCTAAGAATGGCGGACATGTTTTGTTTTTCATAAAAACGTCTGTGTTTGCTAAACCGATGAAAGATTTACGAGCCTGTTTGTTGTTACAATACTCCCTGTTATTTCATTACTTCCTGTTGGCATCGAAAAGTCTCGTATTATTTATCATATGTCAGTCGATTTATCTTTCCCGAGTTTCTTAATCCGTATATCAGTAGATGTAATAGCGATAGATGTAGTTGTGATACACGTAGCATTAATAGATATAGTAGTGATATATGTAATAGTGATAGATGTAGTAATGACAGATGTAGTAGTGATAGATGTAGTAGTGATAGATGTAGTAGTGATAGATGTAGTAGTGACATATCTAGTAGTGATAGATGTAGTAGTGATAGATGTAGTAGTGATAGATGTAGTAGTGCCAAGAACCGGTCCTCACTCACTCAATGTCCGGCATCTTGGTTTCTCGTCTAGGGTTTATAAGATTTAGCAGAAATATCTCAATCGGCTCGTAGAACTAATGTACAAGTCTTTCGTGCAAACAACACCAGTTCAACTCGTCCTCAGAGTACAAGATAACCTTTATTACAGCACAGTCCTCGACATGGTCGCCATCGTGCACCGCCAGCCATTGCCTTTCAGCGTTCTGTGTACGACCATCCCACACACTGTCTGCCCATAAAGAATCACTAGCACAACTAATCGTTAATTGTCCCTGCCATTGCTGTACACTATAGACTGTCGCTACACTTCACTGCTACACAAGAATATCAGTGCTATCTACTTACGCACTTCACACTGGTGACGAACGTGTCACGGCATGTCTCTAGCTCCGCCATTCTTGTCGGCTTGCTCACAACACGGGGTCAGTTCTCTCACCACAGCTGATCGATATCAACTGGCCATAGTTGGTCATTCACTTCAGTGCCCAGTTTCTTCATTCACCGCTCTCCTTCACAAGGACACTCTTTCCCAATTGACTGTATCTCGAATCACTGTGCCCATCGCGAAACAATTTCAGACTCCGATCTTTCTCACAATCTCAACCTTCGTCTCGTACGTCTCAGCCCGGTCTGGAAACCAAGCACACTCTTTTCCGGCTTTCGCCTGGGCGCCGTCACGTGGCGCATTAGCTCCGCCCACTAATGTTCCCGTTTCTGACCTGTGTGCAAACACTGACACACCTGCCGTGTTTCGCGCAATCCATCTCATGGCAGTAGTGATAGATGTAGTAGTGACATATCTAGTAGTGATATATGTAGTAGTGATAGATGTAGTAGTGGCATATTTAGTAGTGACATATCTAGTAGTGATAGATGTAGTAGTGATAGATGTAGTAGTGACATATCTAGTAGTGATAGATGTAGTAGTGATAGATGTAGTAGTGATAGATGTAGTAGTGATAGATGTAGTAGTGATAGATGTAGTAGTGACATATCTAGTAGTGATAGATGTAGTAGTGACAGATCTAGTAGTGATAGATGTAGTAGTGATAGATGTAGTAGTGACAGATCTAGTAGTGATAGATGTAGTAGTGATAGATGTAGTAGTGATAGATGTAGTGATAGATGTAGTAGTGATATATGTAGTATTGAGAGATGTAGTGGTGAGAGGAGTAGTAGTGACAGATGTAGTAGTGATAGATGTAGTAGTGATAAATGTAGTAGTGATAGATGTAGTAGTGATAAATGTAGTAGTGATAGATGTAGTGGTGATAGATGTATTAGTGATAGATGTAGTAGTTATAGATGTAGTAGTGACAGATCTAGTAGTGATAGATGTATTAGTGATAGATGTAATGGTGATAGATGTAGTTGTGACAGATGTAGTAGTGATAGATGTATTAGTGATAGATGTATTAGTGAGAGATGTAGTAGTGACAGATGTAGTGATAGATGTAGTAGTGACATATCTAGTAGTGATAGATGTAGTAGTGATAGATGTAGTATTGATAGATGTAGTAGATGATAGATGTAGTAGTGATAGATCTAGTAGTGATAGATGTAGTAGTGATAGATGTAGTAGTGATATATGTAGTAGTGATAGATGTAGTAGTGATAGATGTAGTAATGACAAATCTAGTAGTGATAGATGTAGTAGTGATAGATGTAGTAGTAATAGATGTAGTAGTGACAGATCTAGTAGTGATAGATGTAGTAGTGACAGATGCAGTAGTGATAGATGTAGTAGTGATAGATGTAGTAGTGACAGATCTAGTAGTGATAGATGTAGTAGTGATAGATGTATTAGTGATAGATGTATTAGTGATAGATGTATTAGTGATAGATGTATTAGTGACAGATCTAGTAGTGATAGATGTATTAGTGATAGATGTATTATTGATAGATGTAGAAGTGATAGATGTAGTAGTGATAGATGTAGTAGTGATAGATGTAGTAGTGATAGATGTAGTAGTGACATATCTAGTAGTGATAGATGTAGTAGTGATATATGTAGTAGTGATAGATGTAGAAGTGATAGATGTAGGAGTGACATATCTAGTAGTGATAGATGTAGTAGTGACAGATCTAGTAGTGAGAGATGTAGTAGTGATAGATTTAGTAGTGATAGATGTAGTAGTGATAGATGTAGTAGTGATAGATGTAGTAGTGATAGATGTAGTAGTGATAGATGTAGTAGTGATAGATGTAGTAGTGATAGATGTAGTAGTGATAGATGTAGTAGTGATAGATGTAGTTGTGATAGATGTAGTAGTGACAGATCTAGTAGTGATAGATGTAGTAGTGATAGATGTAGTAGTGGTAGATGTAGTAGTGATAGATGTAGTAGTGACAGATGTAGTAGTGATAGATGTAGTAGTGACATATCTAGTAGTGATAGATGTAGTAGTGATAGATGTAGTAGTGACATATTTAGTAGTGATAGATGTAGTAGTGATAGATGTAGTAGTGATAGATGTAGTAGTGATAGATGTAGTAGTGATAGATGTAGTAGTGACATATCTAGTAGTGATAGATGTAGTAGTGATAGATGTAGAAGTGACATATCTAGTAGAGTAGATGGCAATTAGCGGTTTGGGGGTCCCCCCCCAACAAGGGGGGGGGGGCCCCCCCCCCCCCCCGGGCAAAAAACCCCCCGGGGGGCCGGGGGCCCCCAAAAACCCCCAAAAAACCCCGGGGTCCCAAAACCCCGGGGGCCCCGCCCGG
>JACEFZ010021335.1:0-50078 GCA_014155875.1 Cepaea nemoralis
GGAAAGGGGGCCTTGAAAGGGACATTGGTTGGGTATGTGCATTAGAGAAATTGACATTGGTTGGGTAAGTGCATTAGAGAAATTGACATTGGTTGGGAAATGCATAAGAGAAATTGACATTGGTTGGGTATGTGATGCGGGTGAAATAAAAAACTGAACAGTTGCTTCAGATGTTTGTGGCTCAAATGATCTCACTACCTTCCGTTTGGATTTGTTTCGGGTGTGCCAATAGATCAGAAGGTCAGTTATCATGTAATTTTGTATATGTCAAACACAGATATGATGTATATTTTTTAAACCCAAAATTGTTTGAAACAAACACTTCAGCAGATCTGTATCTGTTTTGCAGGTGGAAGCGAGACCTCGATGCCCCAGGCACACAAGGGGATGCCAGGTATGTTATCTTTATAATTTTTTGTTAGAAAAAAAAGTCATATATTGATTTCTTAGAGGGGAGTCTGGGAGTTTCCGTGGAAGTGGTCAAGCCGTCTGACTCGGGCTCTGAAGGTTGTGGGTTCGATTCCGGGCCGCATCCTTTGGTTCACAAGTGCATTTTTTCGGAGACTCCTAAGGGTTGTCATTGGAGCTGCGGAGTTCATGCTTTGGGAGATGCTTTTCACACTGTGGAAAGAGACTGAGCCATATGGGATAAAACCCGGTGTAATAAATTCGACCGTCGACTTTTAAGCGACTTTTTTACTTCTTAGAGGAAATGTGTCATGGGAGGACTTAAATTAATTTATATTTAGCATTTTTTATTCCCCTGTAATATTAAAAAATCTTTAACAATAATTTTGTTTCATTCATTGCAGAATCTTTGGCTTTGTGGCTCGAAAGCAGGGGTCAGCAAACGAGAACACATGTCACATCTTTGCAGAGCTGGACCCCGAGCAGCCTGCATCAGCAATAGTCAACTTTGTAACGAAGGTTATGATTGGCCAGAGCAAAGTCAAGACCTCTCCCCTGCCCCAGTAGGGGCAAACTCATCATCATCATCATCATCCTCATCACTATAATATAACCAACATTTATCTCTCTATCTCAGTAGTTGTCTCTAGTTAACAACCTGGTACATCTGCTAATATGTTGTCATTATTATATTTTATATGGGTTTTCCATACTTGTTTATATTTAGTAATACCATTATTATTATATATAGACAGTCCTGCCAGTGGTTGTAATATTTGTGTATTGCTTTTCAATAAAGTCTTGTGCTTGTTATTTATTATATTACTGAGTGAAGAGACCAGTGGGAGAGAGTAAGCTTGGTGCGAGAGAGATCAAGGGCATTACTGAGTCCTGCACCGATTACCAACACATAGAAGTGCCCTCTCTCACTGGAGTATGTATATTTTGTTGAGAGAGAGAGTGGACTTTTTCTTCAGTTACAAAACAAAAGCTGGCTGTATATATATTATAACCACAGTACCAGATTAGTAGATATAATTTTCTCTTGTAGAACTTTTGGGATGATCATAGCTGCACCAGTTGAGGAGATCTGTAGTTGGGAAGAAAAGGCATGCCCGAAGGTGTTTGTCTGGATATCAGGATGAAAATGTCATGTATATTGTGCATTATACATGACTAGTTACAACTGAGAGAAAGCATTTGGCTTGGGGAACTGTATGTCACGTGTGTGCATACACTATGACTTGACGAATCTGCAAAGCACATGATAAACTATTTGGTATAACCTGTGATTTCCACCAGCTTTATTTTGACAGTAATTACTTTCTTCATTGGATAGTATGGGTTTTGATAGTCACTCACAGAGGTAAAACAGTTACATAGCCCTGTAGACAATAAATGAAAGTTGCAATGACCATAGGAGTGGCACATGCGGCCGCCAAATACAAGTGCAACGGGATAAAATATTCACACATACAATTAAAAAGGGTGTTGTTAGGCAGGTCTATCATCTCATTTCCTGTTCCCACAATACGGACAGAATTCTTATGAAATGGCGCACTGTAACAAAAGTCTGACTTATTAACCAAGAAGTGTGGGTTCAAATGTCAGTTGTGAAGATACCTCACATCTGTATATAGTTTGTTATCGCAAGAACATGTTTGTGGGGGATTGTTTGTGTATACTGTGTCGAGTCTTCATAGCTGGTGCTAATATTGTTTTTAAGCATTTTTTGTTTGTTTTTCTTCTTCGGCCTACACAATACTGCATGATTTACTTTATTTTGCAGAATTGTAGAAAAACCATGTTTATGCATGCAAATCGTCTTTAATGTATCTTTAAATTGCAATTACTACAACAGGGAGAAAGTGTTATTTATATATAACATAAATATAAGCTGGTTCTTGTGACTATAGTGCTCATTGCAGTATACTCCTTGTAAAATATATACAATGCCTATAAACAAGTTTCTACTGTATACACAATGGAATTATTTCTGGACATGAGGGAAAAACTTAAAAAGGATGACAGCAGTAACCACCAAAAGCAGAATCTGACAGTTCAGTGGGAGTGTTGCCTTGCCTTCATGTTCAGCAAAGAGCAATCAGATTGATGGGATTAAGTGAAATACTGCTATATTCAGAGTAGAGCGGGATTAATAGGGTTGAAATAGATGGATCTCGTGACACAATCAAGTGAAATAGATGGATCTCATGACACAGTCAAGTGAAATAGATGGACTATATGGACTGGGGAGGATGACAAGCAGAGAGGCAAGTAGTGGTGTGTATGTGTGTGAGAGGACATATGACCTGCCCACATCAACAACAAAATAAATCGATAGAAACAGACACCAGCTGTGTGACTATGAACTGTTCTTGATTTCTGTAGTCAATTCAATGTATTGTAGAAATAGAGAATTTTTTTTTTACACTGTTTTGCAAATTTAGGTGCCTTGATTTGTTTTTTAAGTGCTGAAAAACTAATAATCTGTTTATTTTCATGTAGGAATGTTATGTAAAGAAACATGATTTGTAGCTGTAGAGAAATTGTTATATTGCTTTGTTGTTGCTCCCCCTTCAAACTTGGTCTATTTTGTATCACTTGATCTTTCTCTGATTTACAGCTACATAGTCTTTTAATAAACTTGTTATGCATGTAAACTGCCATTCTTCTGTTTTTAATGGTGATAAGTTTGTTAGGTCCCCAAGAGTCTCGATAAAGGGGTGCTACTGCCAAGATCACCTCCTTAACATCTTATGATCGTCATCTCATATAGGCTTCCATAATCATTTATATCACCATCCATTACCGTCTCTTCTATCGCCTCGTCTCATATATAACCATCTTAAAATACCTCTATATTCCATCATCTTATCAATAGTCCTCTCATATCCACATTTTCACCCTATATCACATCTTATCTATCACATCCCCTCTCATTACCCTCATCTCACATACATCACAATGTGCTCATAACACATTATCCTCATATAATCCCCTATCACATCATCACGTCACACTCTCACATCATCTCACATCACATTATCTTCATTGCCCCCTATCACATTGCCCTCTCTATCACATTATCCTCTCAATCACAATATCCTCAATTCCCATCTCATGCCACATCACATCAGTGTCCTTAATTACCCCCTCTCACATTGCATCACTTATTACCCTTTCACTTCATTTCACATCATCCTCATTACCCTCTCATATCATGTCATCTCACTTCACATCACATGCTCCGTCACATCACATCTCATTTCCCTATCACATTATCTCAGATCATATCATTCCCTCGCATATTACATTATCCTCATTACCAACTCATATCCCCTCATTACCATTTCACATCACATCATTTTACATTTATCCTTATTACCATCTCACATCATGTCATCTCATATCACATCTCCATGACCCTCTCTGTGTGTATGTGGTGGGGGCGTGTGTGGGTGGGCAGGGGAAGTGTGGGTGAGATGTGTGTGGGGTGATGCGAGGATGGGTGGGATAATATGTGGGTGGGTCCGGATGTGTGTGGGGATGTGTGCGTGGATCAGGGACTTGTGGGTGGGGGAATGTGTGTGGGTATGTGTTTGGGTGGGTGGGTAGTGAGATGTGTGAGTCGAAGGTGTGTGTATGGGTGGGAGGTGTGTGTGGGTGAATGGGGGATGTGTTGGTGGATGGGGTAGATGGGTGTGTGGGTGGGGATGTGTGTGGTGGATGTATGTATGTATGTATGAGTGGGGGAGATGTGTGGTATGGGTGGGGAGGGGGGGATGTGGCGATGGTAGAGGATGTGTAGGTTGGGGGATGGGTGCAGGATGTGTCAGTGGTGGAATGTGTGTAAGTGGGGATATGTAAGGTGGGTGCAGCACCCATGTGTATATGATGTGTGGGTGGGTGAGTGTGTGGATATGGGATGGGTTGAGAGATGTGTGGGGGATGGGTGGGTTGATGCATGTATAGGTTCCTGGGTTGTGTGGGTGGGTGGGGTCAATGTGTGACCTGGGGGTGCATGTGTGTGGGTAGGGGATGTGTGTGGGGGAATTATGGTGGGTTGGGGATGTGTGTCATAACATGGTAAAATGCATTATGTTTACAACATTCATTTGACAATGTTTTTTTCTATGTGAATGTATCATGCACTATTGATGAACGAAAGATGAGTGATTGAAAGGGCCGAATGTAAGACGGGCCTGCGTGCCAATTTTGTTACCCTTTGAAAATAAAGTAAGTTCGTTCGTTCGTTCTCATATCCCATTCTCATCATATCGCATTATCCTCATTACCATCTCATATCACATCTCATATTACATGATATTATCATTACCCTCTCATATCACGTCATCCCATACCACATCACATTACACTGGTCTACACACACTTTTAGTGGCCTTAAATTTTACAGCTGTTCTTGGGTAATTTTGTGTTGCTGATTCCAAAAATGTAATATTTTTTTTCTACCAACTTTAGTTCTTTAAATAACTAAGAATGACCTTCTTACGTAGGGCAATCTTTGTGTACAAGCCTAGGAGTTAGTGCCATCAGTGGCATTTTTACTGTAATCTGCATTAATTTTTATATGTAATTACTGTGAAATTTAGCCTTCATTATAAAACAGCACAAAATTTATTAAAAATCTTACTCGCTAGCATTATTTTTAATCTGTAAACACACAAAAGGACTTCCTGGAGTGGGATATGATGCTTAAGGGTCTAACAGTAATCTGCCATTAATAGGGCATTCCATAGTCCCTGGTATCTCTCTTCCATTGTTTATATATCTTGGTGAAATCTTTCACCCTGTTCCTCACTATAAGTCACCAAGATTCTCGGGATAGAAATGTATAAATGGTTATGGAGGTAGTGCAATTTTATGTTCATGTTGCTCCCAAGCTCGGCAGCAGGTTTCAACTAATTCAGAATAATTGTCTGCTTTAAAGTTACCCAGAAAGTTTTGCACAGGCTGTGGATTATGTTACGTTCATCGAATCAATAAAATTTGGATTCTTTATTTTCTAATTTGAGGTCCATCAAAAATTACAACTAAGTTTTTCTATGCTCATTTTCGAAAACTTTCTGCATAAATAATTAAAACAGGTACCATCTTTGTTCAGTTCCTTAACAAATTGCTTCATCAAGCCAAGCATTATATGTAATGGTGGCAGTAGAACTATTTTTCAATCAATGAGAGGCTTGTTGACAATATGTTCTTCTCCAACTTTAAATTCATCCCTCAACGGCCTCTATTTCTTTGTCCAGTGCGTATATTTTGCTCTGCTACCCACAAACATAAAGAATGGATATTTGGTGATCCCCTTTGCTATCCAAGCTAGTTCGTCATTTTAAGATCTACACAAATCATCCAGTTACGTTATAAATACAATTTATTTTCAGAACTGTGCATACTCCTCCTTCATTGTAGTAAAATGGACAATTGGAATTGTGTAAGAGAACACCTTTCATCTGCAGTATAACTTACACATTAGTGCAAACCACAAGGTTGTTTTCTTTACAAAAGAATGGAAGAAAAACTTACTCTTTGCTGCGATAAAATAAGACCTTTATTTCAGCAGTCAGTAATTTGTTTTTTCTTTCAATCTTGAAGCCAAATGCTCTGAAGATTACTTGGTTGAAGGCTTGAGCAGCAGGAAAATCATCTTTGAAATCAATATCGCTGTCATTTGTCGTTCCACATGCAACTGTCTCATCGTCTAGCACTGAATCTGAAATCTGACTGAAAGTTGGAATGTAGGTCATCTCCATGTAGTAGAATATCCCCCCCCCCCCCACCCATTAATTCCCTTAATATTGGCAACACAGAAACAACAGTCATCATAGTTGTTCTTGGGCTCTCCCCAAACCATTGGAATTCCAAATTTTGTAAGGTCCTCCCCCCCCCCCCCCCCCCCCCCCCCCCCCCCGAGCCTTAGATACAAAATACTGTAATATTAATTAAATACACAAATGCCTGTATTTCAACAACTAGAGCTGCTATTATTACCCCTGCATATCACATCATCCCAGATTACCCCCTCATATCATATCATCCCATATCACATCACAGTATAATTACTCTCTCATATCATGTGATCCCATATCACATCACGTAACATCATCCAGTGTCACATGTCACATCCCATATCACATCATGCCATATGTCACGTCACATCATGCCATATGTCATGACATCACATCACCATCATATTATCTCACCACACCAACACATCATCACAACACCATGACATTTCATCACACAATCACATCACAGTGACACATCACATTACACCATTAGATCACGCATCACATCATGCCATCAGAACACAACATCATGCATCACATAGCATTGTGTATCATATAACATCGCATTGCACACCACAACACATCACATCACCAGTGTGTGTTTTTTTTGTTTTTGTCACTCACACACTCCTCTATAAAAATCATCTGTCTGCTTTATAAAATCGGTGTTAATGCTAAAACGAATATGGTGAAGTAACACTGTTCGCTGTAATCTTGTTTGTGCGCTTTCTGACAATGTTCACTTACTATTTATTGCTCAAGAATTATGGAGCAAATTGAAACGAGGCGTGACTATCAGCGCTGCCACATAGCGTTTAGACAGAATGACGTCATCGGAAAAGGCGGTAGAAAATCATATAGGGAAAACCCCACAAGAAACTAAGGAAACTGTTTGTAAAGAACAAAAAGGACAGTGACGTCAGATATCAACAGGAAGGACATCGATTGGGAAGGTAATAGCAGGCAGTAAAATGCAAATATTGGCGATAGAATAGTGTTGGCACGCTAAAGCAGTGGCTGCGACGAAGATATACAGGGATTGCTACAACGTGTCGCTACAGAACGTACGGGAGTACCTAGACCTATATCGTGCAGAGCGGCAAAGGAGAACTTCAGGCAGAATGACAGAAGGTCAAGTGAAGATTAATGAAAGGATGGTTGTTATTTAAGCAGGTTAGTTATTGTAGATTATCAACATGTTCCTATCAATAGATCCTAGGCCCAGCCTGGCGGTAACAGGCCCCTAGGAATGGACTGTATCGATATCATTTAAACTTAACTTGAACTGTCATTAAATGATATTCCGATCCAAATCTTCAACATGACAGTTGGCTTCGTCATTTCGGCTCGACACAAACTTATAACAGTAAACGAGCAAAGTTCAGAACTGGAACGGCAGGGTAATGACGAAGCCAACTGTCATGTTGAAGATTTGGATCGGAATATCATTTAATGACAGTTCAAGTTAAGTTTAAATGATATCGATACAGTCCATTCCTAGGGGCCTGTTACCGCCAGGCTGGGCCTAGGATCTATTGATAGGAACATGTTGATAATCTACAATAACTAACCTGCTTAAATAACAACCATCCTTTCATTAATCTTCACTTGACCTTCTGTCATTC
The DNA here is from genome assembly GCA_014155875.1 of Cepaea nemoralis. Taxonomy (NCBI): domain Eukaryota; kingdom Metazoa; phylum Mollusca; class Gastropoda; order Stylommatophora; family Helicidae; genus Cepaea; species Cepaea nemoralis. The sequence continues at coordinate 7,844 of JACEFZ010021335.1, forward strand.
TGCCTGAAGTTCTCCTTTGCCGCTCTGCACGATATAGGTCTAGGTACTCCCGTACGTTCTGTAGCGACACGTTGTAGCAATCCCTGTATATCTTCGTCGCAGCCACTGCTTTACGTGCCAACACTATTCTATCGCCAATATTTGCATTTTACGGCCTGCTATTACCTTCCCAATCAATGTCCTTCCTGTTGATATCTGACATCACTGTCCTTTGTGTTCTTTACCAACAGTTTCCTTAGTTTCTTGTGGGGTTTTCCCTATATGATTTTCTACCGCCTTTTCCGATGACGTCATTCTGTCTAACGCTATGTGGCAAGCGCTAACATCAGAAATACACTGAACAAGTATACAACAGCTGAAGAAATTTGTTTGACGACATCACAGACCTTGTACAGCACAATTACTGTCACTTATGAACAAATCTGTCTTACATTGATACGCTCAGTTCTGTCACGTCTGAACATATCTGTCCTTACACTGATACGCTTATTTCTAGAATTACAGTCACTTCTGAACATTACATTGATATGCTCAGCTCTAGTCTTTACAGTGATACACTCAGTTCTAGAATTACTGTCACTTCTGAACAAATCTATACGCTCAGTTCTGTCACGTCTGTCCTTACACTGATACGCTTATTTCTAGAATTACAGTCACTTCTGAACATTACATTGATATGCTCAGTTCTAGTCCTTACAGTGATACACTCAGTTCTAGAATTACTGTCACTTCTGAACAAATCTGTCCTTACATTGATACGCTGCAGTTCTGTCACATCTGAACACATCTGTCCTTACATTGATACGCTCAGTTCTAATATTACTTTAACTCCTCCTGTCCCTAGACAGTTTTTTTTATCCCATTCCTGAACAAGCTGTGAGACAAAAAGTGCAACATTCACAGACAATATGGCCAAATAAGAAGCTACCTTCTCCCCATGCAACCGTCAATCCTTCTTGCTAGTGGATGTATCATGCAGGAGGACGTCACTGCCATCTGAGTTGAGGTTCACAAGACTGGTTGTGTCAGTGGCATCTACGGTGTCAACCGTTGCTGGTCTGCTAGTGTACATAAAGGCCATGAGACCAAACAGGAGCGTGTCGAGGCTCATGATTGCTGCAAACATGAAAAATTCTGCAGACTGTAGAAGAAATAAATAGTATATGTGTTATTCTGTGGGGAAAAACATAATAAATTCAGCACACCATAGAAGAAATATACATATCTCTTCTATTCTGTGACAAACATGAAAACTTCAACAGACTATGTAGAAGAAATAATTTATGTGCTATTCTGTGGCAAATGACAAATTCAACAGACTGTGTAGAAGAATATATGTGCTATTCTGCAGCAAACATGAACACAATTCTACAGAGTGTGGAGAAGAAATACATATGCTATACTGTGGTGAACATGAAAAACATCTGCAAACTGTGGAAGAAATAATATATGTGCTATTCTATGGCAAACATTACAAAAATCTACAAATAGTTTAGAAGAAACAATATATGTGCCAAACATGAGCAATTCAACAGACTGTAGAAGAAATATACAATATATGTGTTATTCGGTGACAAACATGAACAATTCAGCAGACAATAGAAGAAATAAGATAGTATATGTGCTATTCTGTAGCAAGGATAATATGAAGTTAACAAAGTCATAAAATCTATCCTTTAGTAAATGAAACAATATATTCTAATACAAATGTCACTGTAACGTTTATCCAATTCTGGCTGGATCAACCTGAGACCCCAGATCAATTTTAAGGATCTGCCTCTGTGGGGTTTCGAACACAAGACCACCTAGCCCACAGGCAAGCGTTATGCAGTACAGGTCAGTCAGATATAATATCCTGCCATATTAGAAATCAACAAACCTCTGCATTGTTAAATGAGTATACTAACTTCCTTGCTGCCACAGTAATATAAGAACACATCAGTGTCACCTGTGATAGCATCAGCTGTCAATTGTGATGACATCATGTGTGTCACCTATGCTGGCATCAGCTGTGACATGGCATCAGCTGCGCCACCTGTGATAACATCAGGTGTGTCACCAGTGATGGCATCAGTGTCGCCTGTGATGCATCAGTGTCACCTGTGACGGCATCAGTGTTACTTAAGATTGTATCAGTGTTACCTGTGATGGCATCAGCTGTGTTTCTGCCACGATGATCACAATCAGGTCCCCAACGGCCACACACAGATGCCAGACTGCTTGCAGTACTGACTTCATCGACGCTGGCGCCTGGAGGTGACAGAAAGTTCATCATTTCTTTACATACTTAATGGCTACATATCATCATCATCATCTTCTTCTTCCACTTTTGCCTTGAAGCATCGTGGGGAGGAATAATTGGAGCTCCAACGCTCGATGGATGACACTGGATAATTACTCTGTCTATGCCATATATTTGCAACATTAGCCCCAGAATCAGATCTCTGTTGCTTCAAGCTCTGCCTAATCTGTCTGTTCACATTGCGACTGTTCACATTGTGACTGTCACACCCATAATCTTGGAAAAATGATTGTCCTCCACATCGCCAAGGGAGAATTACATGCTATAAATTATTTACTGTGGTAGCTTGTCTAATTTCACTGGTGTGTTAGGTGATAGAGAACTGTGCTAATAATATTGTGAACACGGTCAAGCAAGAGTTTGATATGCCTGGACTCTTCACTTGTTAAGTGTTGTTGTTGTTGTTTGTCCATCAAGAATGATGATGACCATTCATTTCATCCAATCGGGTTGAAAGTATGGAGCCATGGGTCTAAGATGGCTGAAAAGGCCTATTTTGGCTCGAAATGTTCTTTGACAATGTGGACAAAGAATGCTTGATGTTTCTGGAGGAGGATTTTCTGCAGTGGTTTTTCTGCCCTGCCTTTTCTTTACAGCTCTTGCAGTCCTGGTTGCCTCACATATGACTGCACCCTTGTGTAATGATGCATGCCACGAATTTCGGTCTCTGGCTGCAGTCTCCCAGGTGTCATGATGAATTCCAAAAGCATTCAGAGAGATTTTCAGAGTGTCTTTAAAGCATTTCCTCTGGCCCTGTTAAGTGAGGAAAAGACTGGCCACATATTCCTCCATACATTTGGGTCTATCAAATGTGACGGTCCTGTCATACCATAGCGGGAAACTGCTTCAGGATAAATTTGTAAAAGAAACACATTTTCTTATCATGTGAAATATTACCATTGCAGCAGCCAATTATAGTACACATTTTCTATCTGTTGATTGCAAGCAAGCATGCCGGTCAGTGGACTACCACGGCTCTGTCTCTTGATATAGTACAAGTGTAATATCAAAGAGTTAGCCATGTTCAATATCTAGGCTACTCTGTGACATCTGACACAAGCTGTGACATCTGACACAAGCTGTGACATCTCACACAAGCTGTGATATCTGACACAAGCTGTAACATCTAACACAAGCTGTGATATCTCACACAAGCTGTAACACACATGTAAATAAAACAACTGCCATATTCATGACAAGTTCAAAGATCTACTTACTGAAAAGCTGAGTGTGACCTGTTCTGCTTATGGATGCGAATCATGGACAATGACAAATAACATGGTTAAGGTACTGAGGTCACCACAATTGTGGTTTTTTTAATGTTCATGCAGTGGACTACATGAGAAGAATACAACTTCCGAGGTGCTCACAACTGCTGGTTAGTCATGGTTCCAGCTTCATGGCATAGGGTCACCCTAATAATGCTCTGTTCCTGTCCAGTGAATATGCTCAGTTCTAAACCACAGTTCTCACTGTTCCAGGTGAAAAGTGGAAGACAGCAGTCCAAACAAACCAGCAGCATGCACAGGGATACATGTTTAAGGCCACTGCCAGAATGCCAGAGGTGACATGTATTCGTAAAACAACCAGAAGATGATGATAATTAAGATGTATGGGAAATATCAACAGCAGGGATGACATATGGAAATTACCATTTGCAGACAATTCTAGGCAGGGAAGACAGAGAAAGACAAAGACACACATGGAAAGCGCCTGAATGAGCGGCAAACAAAGATGGATGATGGAAATGGAAGTAGGGGTGTGTCACAGTTATGACTTAAAAGTTGTTATATGGTAGCAGACATGTCGTATTATATATCAGAATAAAGGGAGTTGCATAGGGAAATCCATTATATTTAATTATAGTTTGCAAAAATCATTCAATTAATGTTAAACTTTGGGAAATAAAACACAAAACACACCATCAACATTCAGATAATTAAATGAACCATGGCAGTTTTAGGTAGTTCAAATAAGACGATGCATCATCCCATTGCAGTCAACAAATGGTATAAGCAACACCAATAACTTTACAGTATCAGACGACAGAAGATTTGAATCTCACAACTGTCGATGTCTGCCACAGACCAGGCACATAAAAATAAATCATTCAAATAAAACACCTGGGATTCTAAATTTCTGTTCTTCATCTCAATATGACATTGAGATTCTGTTCCTCACCTCTATATCACACTGAGTTTATGGTCTTCATCTCAATATCACATTGAGATTCTGTTCTTCATCTCTTATCACACTGAGATTCTGTTCTCATCTACATATCACACAAAGATTATGTTCCTCATCTCTTATCACACTGAGTTTCTGTTCTTCATCTCAATATGACATTGAGATTCTGTTCTTCATCTCTTATCACAATGAGATTCTGTTCGTCATCTCAATATTACATTGAGATTCTGTTCCTCACCTCTATAGCACACTGAGATTCTGTTCTTTACCTCTTATCACACTGAGATTCTGTTCTTCATCTCAATATCACATTGATATTCTGTTCCTCATCTCATCACACTGAGATTCTGTTCCTCATCTCTGTATCACATTGAGATTCTGTTCCTCATCTCAATATCACATCACCTATCTTAAATCACCCTGTTGACTACTTGTGTGCACACATTTCCTAAAGTCCTAAAACCATTATTGTATAACATATTCTATGCATAGATCATATTAGAATGTGTGTATTCTTGGAAACTGCCATGAAACCATCATCACTAAACTCACCTGGCTGTAGGCAAATGCAAGCCCTGTTATAGAGAACAATATTTCACCCACAGTGATGACAAAATACTGAGGGATCAGCCATGCCATTGATAGTTCATTCTCCTTCAGGCTGATAAACTGAAGGGCAGATACCTAGTAGAGACAAACAATATGAAACTGAAACAATCTTGTTCTCGTTCCCCGTAATGTTTGTAACACATAATACATTCCTAACTTGCACTACTGACATTCCTATCTTGTACCTCTGGATTTATGTACATCCCTCTGATGTATTCATGCATTAAGTCTCAGATGAATTAAAGTACATCCCTCACATGTATTTATACACAAGTCTCAGATGAATTGAAGTACATCCCTCACATGTATTTATACACAAGTCTCAGATGAATTGAAGTACATCCCTCACATGTATTTATACACAAGTCTCAGATGAATTCAAGTACATCCCTCACATGTATTTATACACAAGTCTCAGATGAATTGAAGTACATCCCTCACATGTATTTATACACAAGTCTCAGATGAATTGAAGTACATCCCTCACATGTATTTATACACAAGTCTCAGATGAATTCAAGTACATCGCTCACATGTATTTATGCACAAGTCTCAGATGAATTGAAGTACATCCCTCACATGTATTTATACACAAGTCTCAGATGAATTGAAGTACATCCCTCACATGTATTTATACACAAGTCTCAGATGAATTGAAGTACATCCCTCACATGTATTTATACACAAGTCTCAGATGAATTGAAGTACATCCCTCACATGTATTTATACACAAGTCTCAGATGAATTCAAGTACATCGCTCACATGTATTTATGCACAAGTCTCAGATGAATTGAAGTACATCCCTCACATGTATTTATACACAAGTCTCAGATGAATTCAAGTACATCGCTCACATGTATTTATGCACAAGTCTCAGATGAATTGAAGTACATCCCTCACATGTATTTATACACAAGTCTCAGATGAATTCAAGTACATCCCTCACATGTATTTATACACAAGTCTCGATGAATTGAAGTACATCGCTCACATGTATTTATACACAAGTCTCAGATGAATTGAAGTACATCCCTCACATGTATTTATACACAAGTCTCAGATGAATTAAAGTACATCCCTCACATGTATTTATACACAAGTCTCAGATCAATTGAAGTACATCCCTCACATGTATTTATACACAAGTCTCAGATGAATTCAAGTACATCCCTCACATGTATTTATGCACAAGTCTCAGATGAATTAAAGTACATCCCTCAAATGTATTTATACACAAGTCTCAGATGAATTCAAGTACATCGCTCACATGTATTTATACACAAGTCTCAGATGAATTCAAGTACATCCCTCACATGTATTTATACACAAGTCTCAGATGAATTAAAGTACATCCCTCACATGTATTTATACACAAGTCTCAGATGAATTAAAGTACATCCCTCACATGTATTTATACACAAGTCTCAGATGAATTAAAGTACATCCCTCAAATGTATTTATGCACAAGTCTCAGATGAATTCAAGTACATCCCTCACATGTATTTATACACAAGTCTCAGATGAATTGAAGTACATCCCTCACATGTATTTATACACAAGTCTCGATGAATTCAAGTACATCCCTCACATGTATTTATACACAAGTCTCAGATGAATTAAAGTACATCCCTCACATGTATTTATACACAAGTCTCAGATGAATTGAAGTACATCCCTCACATGTATTTATGCACAAGTCTCAGATGAATTAAAGTACATCCCTCACATGTATTTATACACAAGTCTCAGATGAATTAAAGTACATCCCTCACATGTATTTATACACAAGTCTCAGATGAATTAAAGTACATCCCTCACATGTATTTATACACAAGTCTCGATGAATTGAAGTACATCCCTCACATGTATTTATACACAAGTCTCAGATGAATTGAAGTACATCCCTCACATGTATTTATACACAAGTCTCAGATGAATTCAAGTACATCGCTCACATGTATTTATACACAAGTCTCAGATGAATTAAAGTACATCGCTCACATGTATTTATACACAAGTCTCAGATGAATTGAAGTACATCCCTCACATGTATTTATACACAAGTCTCAGATGAATTGAAGTACATCCCTCACATGTATTTATACACAAGTCTCAGATGAATTCAAGTACATCCCTCACATGTATTTATACACAAGTCTCGATGAATTAAAGTACATCCCTCACATGTATTTATACACAAGTCTCAGATGAATTGAAGTACATCCCTCACATGTATTTATACACAAGTCTCAGATGAATTCAAGTACATCCCTCACATGTATTTATGCACAAGTCTCAGATGAATTAAAGTACATCCCTCAAATGTATTTATACACAAGTCTCAGATGAATTCAAGTACATCGCTCACATGTATTTATACACAAGTCTCAGATGAATTCAAGTACATCCCTCACATGTATTTATACACAAGTCTCAGATGAATTGAAGTACATCCCTCACATGTATTTATACACAAGTCTCAGATGAATTAAAGTACATCCCTCAAATGTATTTATGCACAAGTCTCAGATGAATTCAAGTACATCCCTCACATGTATTTATACACAAGTCTCAGATGAATTGAAGTACATCCCTCACATGTATTTATACACAAGTCTCGATGAATTCAAGTACATCCCTCACATGTATTTATACACAAGTCTCAGATGAATTAAAGTACATCCCTCACATGTATTTATACACAAGTCTCAGATGAATTGAAGTACATCCCTCACATGTATTTATGCACAAGTCTCAGATGAATTAAAGTACATCCCTCAAATGTATTTATACACAAGTCTCAGATGAATTCAAGTACATCGCTCACATGTATTTATACACAAGTCTCAGATGAATTAAAGTACATCCCTCACATGTATTTATACACAAGTCTCAGATGAATTGAAGTACATCCCTCACATGTATTTATACACAAGTCTCAGATGAATTGAAGTACATCCCTCACATGTATTTATACACAAGTCTCAGATGAATTCAAGTACATCCCTCACATGTATTTATACACAAGTCTCAGATGAATTCAAGTACATCCCTCACATGTATTTATACACAAGTCTCAGATGAATTCAAGTACATCCCTCACATGTATTTATACACAAGTCTCAGATGAATTCAAGTACATCGCTCACATGTATTTATACACAAGTCTCAGATGAATTCAAGTACATCCCTCACATGTATTTATACACAAGTCTCAGATGAATTGAAGTACATCCCTCACATGTATTTATACACAAGTCTCAGATGAATTGAAGTACATCCCTCACATGTATTTATACACAAGTCTCGATGAATTCAAGTACATCCCTCAGGTGTATTAAAGTACATCCCTATAATTTATTCAGGTACATCCCCATAATTTATTCAGGTACCTCCCTTTAATTTCTTCAAGTACTTCCCTCTAATTTCTTCAAGTACTTCCCTCTAATGTATTCAAGTACTTCTCTCTGATGTATTCAAGTACTTCTCTCTGATGTACTCAAGTACCTCCCTCTGTTGGTATATTCAAATACCTCTCTCTAATTTATTCAATTACCTCCCTCTGATTTATTCATGTATCACCCTCTAATTTATTCAGTACCACCCTCTAATTTATTCAAGTACATACCTCTAATTTATTTAAGTACGTCTCTCAGATGTATTCAAGTAATAGCCTGAACATATAACACCTTCAGATTTATTCATGCTAAACCTTGAAATATTAGTCCTTCACAGATACCAGGTTATGTCATAATGAACCATCCTACTCAAAATCCTAACTAGAAAATTATTTAAAATGTTCATTACTAATTCTGCATGACAAAGGGTCAATCCTCAACTCTGTACTAGACAGAACAGAACCTAATTCTGCCACTATGTGAGACTGAACACAAGGCCACAGTATATAGAAACAAGCTCACTAACCACTGCACCTACACCGCTGGTGTTCAGGTGTACTTTATAAACAAACAAATCTCACTTGGGAATACCTGTGAATGCTGCTGATTGTGGGTCAAGACCACAGTTTGAACAGACCCGCTGCCAAAGTCTAAGACAGGCTCCACCAGTCTCACAGACTCATTGGACGACGGAGAGTCGACAGAACCCAACCACAGCCGATATCTGAAATGAGATAGTAAAGATCATAAATTGTCATTCCACAGCAGATACTGCATTTGTGGTGTGAACTGTTAGGTCTTCACATAATCTAGGTCATAACATACTGAGGTGGAGTGGTGGTTGCAGTAGTATCACATTTGTGGTGTGAACCATTAGGTCTTCACTTATTCTAGGTCATAACATATTGAGGTGGAGTGGTGGTTGCAGTAGTATCACATTTGTGGTGTGAACCATTAGGTCTTCACTTATTCTAGGTCATAACATACTGAGGTGGAGTGGTGGTTGCAGTAGTATCACATTTGTGGTGTGAACCATTAGGTCTTCACTTATTCTAGGTCATAACATACTGAGGTGGAGTGGTGGTTGTAGTAGTATCACATTTGTGGTGTGAACCATTAGGTCTTCACTTATTCTAGGTCCTGACATACAGAAGGGGAGTGGCAGTAACACTGGTATCACATTTGTGATGTGAACTGTAAGGTCTCCACATGTTGTAGGTCGTGACATCCTGAGGTGGAGTGGCGGTTCCACTGATGTCACAGAGACATTGGATCAAGGAAAGGCAACAGAACTTAACCACAGCTGATGTCTGACATGCCAATGTTAGTGCAGTTAGTTGAAGGGCCTTCCATGGCCAGCACTGCCATTTTGATTTAAGTAGTAGGCCTTCACCCATTTCGAGCAATGGCATACAATGTGGTGTGGCTGGTACCGCAGACTTCATTGATACCACAGACTCATTGGATCAAGGCTTCACCGGTACCACAGACTCATTGGATGAAGGAGTGTCAACCAAGCTCAAATACAAATGATATCCGAAATAAAACTTACAATAGAATGTTTTGTAACATCTACTGGTTGCAAGTGAATCTATCTACAACTTATGATGTGTGATAACATTCACTGGTTGCAAGTGAATCTATCTACAACAGATGATGTGTGGTAACATTCACTGGTTGCAAGTGAATCTATCTATAACTTATGATGTGTGGTAACATTCACTGGTTGCAAGTGAATCTATCTACAACTTATGATGTGTGGTAACATTCACTGGTTGCAAGTGAATCTATCTACAACTTATGATGTATGATAACATCCACTGGTTGCAAGTGAATCTATCTACAACTTATGATGTGTGGTAACATCCACTGGTTGCAAGTGAATCTATATACAACTTATGATGTGTGGTAACATCCACTGGTTGCAAGTGAATCTATCTACAACAGATGATGTATGGCAACATACACTGATTGCAAGTGAATCTATCTACAACAGATGATGTGTGGTAACATCCACTGGTTGCAAGTGAATCTATCTACTACAGATGATGTGTGGTAACATCCACTGGTTGCAAGTGAATCTATCTACAACTTATGATGTGTGGTAACATCCACTGGTTGCAAGTGAATCTATCTACAACATATGATGTGTGGTAACATCCACTGGTTGCAAGTGAATCTATCTACAACTTATGATGTGTGGTAACATCCACTGGTTGCAAGTGAATCTATCTACAACAGATGATGTGTGGTAACATCCACTGGTTGCTAGTGAATCTATCTACAACAGATGATGTGTGGTAACATCCACTGGTTGCAAGTGAATCTATCTACAACTTATGATGTGTGGTAACATCCACTGGTTGCTAGTGAATCTATGTACAACAGATGATGTGTGGTAACATCGACTGGTTGCTAGTGAATCTATCTACAACTTATGATGTGTGGTAACATCCACTGGTTGCAAGTGAATCTATCTACAACTTATGATGTGTGGTAACATCCACTAGTTGCAAATGAATCTATCTACAACAGATGATGTGTGGTAACATACACTGGTTGCAAGTGAATCTATCTACAACAGATGATGTGTGGTAACATCCACTGGTTGCAAGTGAATCTATCTACAACTTATGATGTGTGGTAACATCCACTGGTTGCAAGTGAATCTATCTACAACAAATGATGTGTGGTAACATCCACTGGTTGCTAGTGAATCTATCTACAACAGATGATGTGTGGTAACATCCACTGGTTGCTAGTGAATCTATCTACAACTTATGATGTGTGGTAACATCCACTGGTTGCAAGTGAATCTATCTACAACTTATGATGTGTGGTAACATCCACTGGTTGCAAGTTAGTTAGTTAGTTAGTTAGTCGACAGATCATCCTCGTTGCACATCGAACCATTCAGTCCATAAGTGCTCGGATCCCCTCCTCAGCAAATCCCGCAGCGTGTAGCGGCTAACGACGCCAGTTCTGTGTTGGTTTATCAATCTTCTTTGGCTTCCTGCGTAGTGTTCTTGTTTGGCCACCCCTCTTTTAATTTGCTGCTCCCGCAGTCTGGCCATTGTTGTAGATTCACAGTCATCACTTGGTTCTTGCAAAAGTCTCACTTCTCGTAGAGCATTCAGAATGTCAGCCTGGTCCATGGCGCGTCCGCCCTCCACAGTAGCCTCACCTGCGAGCTTGTCAGCCCGCTCATTTCCTTGTACTCCCGCATGACCTGGCACGAAGATGAAACTAATCTTTGCCAGCCGAGACCGCTTCAGAGGCAGCAACCACTCTCTTCGGATCGACCCCTCCTCTATCCTCTTGATCATGTTCATTGAGTCGCTAAGGAAACAAGCCCTAGTGAATGTCTGTGTCTCGAGCCATGTTATTGCTTTACTTACTGCCATGACTTCCATGGTCAGGCTACTTGTGGTTTCAGTGAAAGCACCAGAGTCCTCCTTCACAATTCTCCCTCCGGCCCGAGCTGTAAAGGCCCATGAGCTTCTCACATGTCGGACGACCGACCCATCTGTGTAGATGACCGCGTCACCGTCTAGCGAATTCTCGAAAATCAACGCTTGTACTTCAGCCTCAACAGCAGCCGGATTTTCTTGTCTGCATTTTCTATCTAGTTGGATGCAAACTGAAAAGGATGTGCAGAAGTCTGTTGGCACTTGCACCCACTCCTCGCCAGGTTCTAAGTCCTCAAGTGAACACACCTGTTGAAGAATGTCTTCGGCTTGACCCATCCACGACCGTCCTCTTTTTAACCTGCTGCCCTTCACCTTCCTAATTTCGCTATGCAGTGGATGTTGTGTGTTTGCGTTAATTTTGAGGTAGGCGCGTGCCCTGCAAACTTGTATTCTCTCTTCAATGGTTGGAAAATCAAGAAGGTAGCGCATCGCCCTGCATGCTGTATCTCTTGTACATCCAAGAATAATGCGCATTGCTTCATTCTGTATCCTTTCCATCCTTTCTATCTGCGTATGGCTGAGAGTCAGGATTGCCATTGCATACTCCAAAACAGACATGACCAGCCCCTCGTACAGAAGACATAGATGGCGCTGCTCACAGTTTGCTGCCGCCATCACCCGCATCGCTGCCAAACCCCGCTTGGCCTTTGTTATCACCTGGTCTATGTGCACATTATAAGCAAGGCTTCGATCAAACCGTATTCCCAGGTAATTCATTGCCTGCGTTCTTTCCACCGTCTCTGAACACAGCATTACAGTTGGTGTTGGATTGTTGACAATATGATTATTCAACGAGAACCAAGTCACTGTTGCCTTTGTTGGGTTGACCATTGCCCCAGCTTCATCACACCAAGTACTTATGCGATTGAGTTCGGTTTGTAGTTCCACAGCAACCTCCTCTCTATCCTTACCCTGACGATACACTAAAACATCATCGGCATACGACAATGTCCTGCCAGGTCCAGTGATCTGCTCACTGGTGATTCTCACTGTGTAGGCGTTGAACAGTACCGGAGATAATGGCGATCCCTGTGGTAGGCCAGGATATATTGTTGTTGGTTCCGAAGTCCAACTGCCACATCTAAAAACTACTTTCCGTTGGTAGAGGGCTGCAGCGATCCAACTAAGGAGGAATGGACTTACGTTTAGTTCAAGAAGCTGAAACATTAAAAAATCCAGTGGTACTCTGTTGTATGCGTCCTCAAGATCAATCGCTGCAGCAACGGTTTCAGTGCCTGCGTGGAAACCTTCATAGACATCCTGGGCAAAGACTGCTGCATTGGTCCAGGTTTCTCTTTTTGGACGGTACCCACCCAGGGTAGGTGGGAAAACACCTTGCCTCTCTAGTTGGCTTGATATTTTCCTGGCAATTACCTTCTCCAGCAGCTTGCCTATTGTATTCTGCATGGTTATAATTCGATATCCCTGAATTTTTTTGTGGTCTTTGTCAGGCTTCGGCAAGGGAATCAGATAGCTGTGTAACCATTCCTCCTTGATGCTAGCACTCCCTATACTGTTGTTGTACATGTCTGCTAATTTCTCTAGCTCATTGTCGGTACACCTATTTATGTCGTCGTATCTTATGCCATCAGGACCTGGAGCACTGTTTTTTGATCGTCGAAGCACAGCCTTGATTTCTTTCACTGTCACTGTGTCTTCCTCCGAAGTGTTCTGGGCCTTGCATCTGTCTGAGGTGACCTCCTTGGCCAGATTTCGGCCTCCCATGTCTGTCTGGTTGCCCTGCTCAAGGTAGCGTTCAAAGAGGGCTTTGCCCTTGTCCTCGTCCGTCCTCTGCCAGATGAGGTCAGCACCTTGGAAGTCTGAAATGCTCTTATTCTTGACTACACCACTCATGCTTTTATGTAGTCGCCAGAACAATTTCAGTGACTTGTCTGTGCTTACTCTTTGACACACCTCTGCCCATTTTTCGCTTTTAACCACCTTGACCAGTTTTTTGAAATAGCTTACTTTTGTGTGCATCTCTCTTTCTAAGTGCAAGCAGGGACTAGGATGACCAGCTCTGTTCTTCTTGGCATTTTGCCATCTCCTTACAGCACTACGCTTATCCACCCAAGCCTTCTCCACCTCGAAACTCCACCACGGTGGCTGCTCCCAGCTTTTTTTCCTGCCCTGAAACGTTCTGCGCTTGTCACGTCTTATTTTACTCACCACATCTTGCCCTGTACTGTCATACTGGAACGTCTTTACCTTTAGCTTGTGCTGCCTGGTTCTGCCTTTCTCCACCAATATGCTGCACGGGTGGTGGTCGCTGCCATGGTGTCCTAGGACACCCCATCTACACACTGTAGTGAGTGAAGGTGAAACTAGCGCCAGATCAATAGCACTGTCCTCATCGCCTGGACGGCTTGCTGTCCTGGTGACACAGCCACTGTTAATACAAACCAGGTCGATGGTTTCCAGTGCAGTCTCGAGCTCCTCCCCTTGTGTATTGGAGGAAGTGTTTCCCCATGCTCTGCCCTTAGCGTTGAAGTCACCACAGAAAATAACATTTCTCTCTTGGCCCAATATGCCACTTAAGCACTGCCACTTCTGGGCGTCCATACTCGCATTGCGGGCATAAACATTAACCAACACGAATGGTATACTGGAATGAACTCTCAACGCCTGTATTTGTATATCGTCACTGTCCCAACTGGACATGTCTAGCTCTGACGCCACCATGCTGTCGCGAACGAGAATCGCCGTTCCCAGATGTCGTCTGTTGTAGAAACATTTGAAGCCGGCAATTCGGAGTAGCTGATCGCCCAGTCTCGTCTCCTGGAGTGCTACAATGTCGTTCCTGTAAACTAGGGTTTCTAAAATAGAGCCCCGTTGTTTTACGCTGGCACAGTTCCAATATAGAATACGGATGTTCCTGAGTCCTAGACGGTGACACTTGAGTCTAAAACGCCTCAAACCTCCGCGCTTACCTTGTTTCTTTTTCCCTGCGCGGCTACCACGCCGCTTCGGTATGTTGACTGCTGGCCCATCGGAAAACACACGTTGTTCCGCCAGGTTGCAAGTGAATCTATCTACAACAGATGATGTGTGGTAACATCCACTGGTTGCAAGTGAATCTATCTACAACAGATGATGTGTGGTAACATCCACTGGTTGCAAGTGAATCTATCTACAACTTATGATGTGTGGTAACATCTACTGGTTGCAAGTGAATCTGTCTACAACAGATGATGTGTGGTAACATCCACTGGTTGCTAGTGAATCTATCTACAACTTATGATGTATGGTACCATCCACTGGTTGCTAGTGAATCTATCTACAACTTATGATATGTGGTAACATCCACTGGTCGCTAGTGAATCTATCTACAACTTATGATGTGTGGTAACATCCACTGGTCGCTAGTGAATCTATCTACAACTTATGATGTGTGGTAACATCCACTGGGTGCAAGTGAATCTATCTACAACTTATGATGTGTGGTAACATCCACTGGTTGCTAGTGAATCTATCTACAACTTATGATGTGTGGTAACATCCACTGGTTGCAAGTGAATCTATCTACAACAGATGTTGTGTGGTAACATCCACAGGTTGCAAGTGAATCTATCTACAACAGATGATGTGTGGTAACATGCACTGGTTGCAAGTGAATCTATCTACAACTTATGATGTGTGGTAACATTCACTGGTTGCAAGTGAATCTATCTACAACTTATGATGTATGGCAACATACATTGATTGCAAGTGAATCTATCTACAACAGATGATGTGTGGTAACATCCACTGGTTGCAAGTGAATCTATCTACAACAGATGATGTGTGGTAACATCCACTGGTTGCAAGTGGATTACAACAGTGTAACTACCTGCAACAGAAGATGTGTTGTGACATAACACTGGGAAACAATGTAACTACCTGCAACAGAAGATGTGTTGTGACATAACACTGGGAAACAATGTAACTACCTGCAACAGAAGATGTGTTGTGACATAATGCTGGGAAACAATGTAACTACCTGCAACAGAAGATGTGTTGTGACATAACACTGGGAAACAATGTAACTACCTGCAACAGAAGATGCGTTGTGACATAACGCTGGGAAACAATGTAACTACCTGCAACAGAAGATGTGTTGTGACATAACGCTGGGAAACAGTGTAACTACCTGCAACAGAAGATGTGTTGTGACATAATGCTGGGAAATAATGTAACTACCTGCAACAGAAGATGTGTTGTGACATAACACTGGGAAACAATGTAACTACTTGCAACAGAAGATGTGTTGTGACATAATCCTGGAAACAATGTAACTACCTGCAACAGAAGATGTGTTGTGACATAACACTGGGAAACAATGTAACTACCTGCAACAGAAGATGCATTGTGACATAATGCTGGGAAACAATGTAACTACCTGCAACAGAAGATGCGTTGTGACATAACGCTGGGAAACAATGTAACTACCTGCAACAGAAGATGTATTGTGACATAACAATGGGAAACAATGTAACTACAATATAATATGTATTGTAAGCTAACATAGCTAAGATAATGACATTACCTACAACATAACATGTACTTCAAGCTAACACTGAGATCATGATATTACCTACAACACTAACGTAGTACTTACTGCCCTGGCTCCACAGTGGTAAAGTTGGAAGCTCCGGTATGATCCAGCAAGACGGCTAGTGATCCTGTTTCCTGCACTTTCCTATTCTTTCCAGGCATCAGCCACACAGTATAATTGGAGGGGACATCCAGTAAACTGATGATACTGCAAAAACATGTTTGTTCTTTATTTCAGTTGCATATTAAAGGGCACAAGATGCATATTTGTAACCTGAAGTAAAGTTGATCTCCTGGCAAGTAGTGCCATTGGAGTTACCCTTTGAACCCTCCTGCTTTTGATCTTCAGATCATTATCTTACACCTTTAGTTTTTTTTTAAGTCACCTGTGATCTATTCTATTGAAAGTTTCTTATTACATGACTTCATCATCAGTTTCCCAGTGTCTGCAACAGTCTTTGTGAACTATACTGATTTAGATCTTTCTACAAAGTTATTCTGATCAGGGTGAATGTGTTGCCTTCAGAGAATGGAAGCCAATACCTCCACATTAATCTAGTAGTTATGTTGCCAGATGTTGTCAAATGTGACGCTACAGGGCATGCAGTTCCGATAGCTAATCTCAGCCTTTGACTCAGGGAACAGAAATGGAGTTATACCTCTCCATAGCACAAAGCCTGGGCTGAATTGTAGAGACCATGTGCTGCTCATGCAGCATAATCCCCCTCTCAACCTATTTTCCTCCAGAGGAAAGGTAACACAATTACACCTGGAACAAGACAAGCGACAGAATCTGCCGGATCAGCAAAGCAATGCACTAACTATTTGCCTGTCACAGCTTCAATCCTAGACGAGTTGCCAACCAAGGCTTAGGGTCTGGTCTGCCCTGCCGTGACATTTAGCCTTTAGGTTGCATTTCCTCACACCAGGATACGGCTTGTGGCCTCTAATTGCGCTCTTCCGCCCAAAGCTGTTGGTACAATGTGGGGTTTCGGGTTTGGTAAGTGCCACCCAACATTTGGTGCCAACAGAAAGCAGGTAGTACAGTCTACTGTCATACAGTAGCTCAGTCATATCTGACTAAGACCTGAAAAAATGACTCGGGAATATTTGGGTAGATAATATCTTGTCTTCACATCCTCACTGGGGTATGTTGCTTTGCCTTTCTCAGCAATTTCCCACCGTCGGAACTAGTCAGAACTAGAATCTTGCTCTGTTAAATTGCAGAGTTGTCCATTTTTTTCCGGCGGAGACACTCACCAAGTCCTGAGAGCTGTTCGCACTACAGTATGGTGCTTCTCATCTACAATGTGCAGGTGCAGTTGGGATTTTCCCTTCGACAAGTCATGAGTGTGATGGCATTTCTCAAACTCTCAGGTACTTTAAGAGAAAAGTATAAGAAATAAACAATCAGTGTGCTTTGGTCACATAATGAGAGGAGAAGCACTGAAAATGTCATGACAACTGGTAAGATCAGCGGTAGAAGAGGCATATTAGAGAGAAATCATGTTGATGGCCTGAGACGGTGGCATGGAGCATTAACATCAATAGGATTTATCAGAACATGAAACACCGAGATCTGTGGACAGAGAAGCTCCAATGCCATTTGGCATGGCACATGATGATGATGATCCTTTGACTTTCCCCAGTCTGGCTTCAAGGCAGCAAGTTTTGTCTCACTTTGTCTTGTCAATATACCCTGACCTGGCTGACATGGAAGACTCTACCAGAGGTTGTGCTAGTGTCAGTATAGCTCTTGAAGTCATCAACACATGCCACTCCATGGCGGAGGCTACAGTATAGCTCTTGAAGTCATCAACACATGCCACTCCATGGCGGAGGCTACAGTATAGCTCTTGGAGTCATCAACACATGCCACTCCATGGCAGAGGCTACAGTATAGCTCTTGGAGTCATTGACACATGCCACTCCATGGCGAAGGCAACAGTATAGCTCTTGGAGTCATTGACACATGCCACTCCATGGCGAAGGCAACAGTATAGCTCTTGGAGTCATTGACACATGCCACTCCATGGCGAAGGCAACAGTATAGCTCTTGGAGTCATTGACACATGCCACTCCATGGCGAAGGCAACAGTATAGCTCTTGGAGTCATTGACACATGCCACTCCATGGCGAAGGCAACAGTATAGCTCTTGGAGTCATTGACACATGCCACTCCATGGCGAAGGCAACAGTATAGCTCTTGGAGCCATTGACACATGCCACTCCATGGCGGAGGCTACAGTATAGCTCTTGGGGTCATTGACACATGCCACTCCATGGCGAAGGCAACAGTATAGCTCTTGGAGCCATTGACACATGCCACTCTATGGCGGAGGCTACAGTATAGCTTTTGAAGTCATTGACACATGCCACTCCATGGCGGAGGCTACAGTATAGCTCTTGGGGTCATTGACACATGCCACTCCATGGCGAAGGCAACAGTATAGCTCTTGGAGCCATTGACACATGCCACTCCATGGCGGAGGCTACAGTATAGCTCTTGAAGTCATTGACACATGCTACTCCATGGCGGAGTCTACAGTATAGCTCTTGGAGCCATTGACACATGCTACTCCATGGCGGAGGCTACAGTACAAAAACAACTGCCATGATGGCTCAATAAAAAGTACAGGACTGTACGTGACCCTCTTTACAGCCATGTTGGAATATTCCCTATTGTCTATACATTCAATAAAGAAAGCCTGTGGTCCAATGATCAAAAGAAGTGCACCACTGAAAACCTTGTCTGGAGAAATCATCACTGATAAAAAAACAGCAGATGGATAGATGGGTAGAGCACTTTATGGAGCTTTACTCAAGTGAGACCAAATTAGCGGATGATGCCTCAATGCCATAGAGGCCCTGCCAACTCTTGACCACCTGGACACGCTTCCTACCATAACAGAAGTTAAGTGTGATATAAATGAACTCGCATTTGGCAAGGCTTCAGGTAAGAATGGGATTCCAGTAGAGGTTATCAGGAGTGGGCGAGATACACACACTCTACAGATCCACCAGCTAATAGAGCTATGCTGGCAAGAAAGACAAGACCCATAGGATTTCAAAGACTCAAGCATCATAACGCTGTACAAGAACATGGGCGATCAGAGCAACTGTAACAACTATAGGAGTATCTCATTTCTGTGTATTGTTGGGAAAGTATTAGGGACGTTCATTTGAAACCCGTTCCAATGGCTTTATTACAAAAGCATGAAAGAAACATTAACAGGTGTGGTAGAATTAAATAAAGCATTCATTTTGAATGAATTATGCACCATGGGTTGGTCAGAAGAAGTCGCCATAGGCATTCAGGCAAGCATCCCATTGCTTAGGTAGGCGGCGAATGCCGTCCGCAAAAAAGGATTGTGGTTGCTCACTGAACCAAGTGTTTACTGCGTTCATTACGTCTGCATCTGTGTGAAATCGTTGCCCCTTGAGAGCTTTTTTTAGAGGATCCGAACAAATGAAAATCACATGGTGACAAATCAGGACTATAGGCTGGATGTTGCAGAATTTCCCACTTCTTCCTTGCTAATGCTTCCTGCACAATCTTTGCAACATGCGGATGAGCATTATCGTGCAACAAAATCACACCGCGAGAAAGCATGCCGGGTCGTTTATTCTTGATGGCTTTTTGCAGCTTGTCTAGTGTTTGCAAGTAGTGGGTAGAGTTGATGTTGACACCAGGTTCTTTAAAGTCGGCCAACAATAGCCCTTCATGGTCAAAAAATGCGCTCAGCATAACCTTACCAGCGGAAACCTGTAACTTGAATTTTTTGGCTTTTGGTGATCCAGCATGCTTCCATTGCATGCTCTCTCTTTTGCTGCTCGGCTCAAAGTGGTGACACCATGATTCATCGCCTGCCACTATGTGGAAGAGAAATGCATCACTCTCCACTCTGTAAAGCAGCAAGTGGTTCAAACACCATCCCAAGCGTTCCTCTTTTTGGTGGTCGGTCAACATCCATGGTACCCACTGTGAACACACCTTCCGATATTGCAGTTTCTTACGAACGACCTTTTGAATTGTCCCAATTGACACATCAAATTCTTTCGCTAGCGAATGTATGCTTCAATAATGTACATCTGTACTGCTGAATCAATTTTAGCAATGGTTTTTTCTGTTGCAACAATATGCGCTTGACCCGGCCGTCGAAGATCTGTCATGAACTGACGTCCTTTCCGAAACATTCGTGCCCAGTCTATTATTGTTGTCTTCAACACACATTTGTTACCGTAAACTGCCTGCATTCTTCGATGAATGTCCACTGGTCGACATCCTTCAAATGAAAGAAACTGAATCACTGCTCTTTGAGCTTCTGTGGACGGATTTTGGATCAACCGAGCCATTTTGTCAATGGTCAGAAACAGAACCTATGCATCATGGGATGATAAGCACGTGCTCTTTTATTCAATGGTCAGTACTTATCACATGACTATGACATGATCATGTTCAACGTATGCAATTACGTGCGGTGCGACACAAACGGATTTCAAATGAATGCCTCTTATATTTGCCAGAATTGTTCTGCGCAGGCTTCAAGTCCTGGATGATCAGGTCTACCCCGAATCACAGTGTGGCTTCCAACAAGACTGGTCAACCATTGACATGATATTCTCATTTCGACAAATGCAAGGAAAATGCCATTAACGGAATCAGCCACTGTTTATTGCCTTCATCGACTTCACAAAAGCATTTGATTTGGTCAATCATGGGGGTCTGTTCAAGGCACTACAGAAGATTTGGCTGCCCACCAACTCTTCTGTCCAATGTGGAATCATTCCACACAGGCATGAAGGGTATAATCAAGTTACTTCTTCTTCTGCTGCGTTCATCCGGAATTTTTGTGTGTGGACGTGATTGCGTTGTGCCTGTTTACAGCAGAGCAGCGTTCTGGCGCTGTAAGCCGACACATCCAACTTCAACGGGCATTTGTTGACCGGTTAACCTTCCCGGTAATCAAGTTTGATGGTGCAACTTCAGAAGAGTTTGAAATCAAGAGTGGAGTTAAGCAAGGTTGTGTACTAGCTCCCACCCTCTTTGGAATATACTTTTCACTCCTACAGAAATATGCCTTTCGTGATCAGGATGGTGGTATATACATTTACTCACGCTCAGATGGCGGCCTCTACAATGCTCAGAGATTGAAGGCCAAGACCAAAATTAGGAGGGTACTGATCAGAGAGTTGCTTTTTGCAGATGATGCTGCAATTACGACCCACTCTGAGGAAGAATTAACGTCTACTATCTGCATTCTCCAATGCTTTTCCTGAATTTGGTTTAACAATTAGCAAAAAGAAGACAAAGATTATTTCACAAGGTGCACATGGGGTACCATCAATCTTTATTGACGACGCTGAACTAGAGATGGTAGACCATTTTACATATCTAGGATCAGAGGTAAATAGCAAATTATCCCTAGATCAGGAAATCAACATCAGGATTGGTAAGGCAGCAACAACAATGAACAGGTTAAGAAAAAGAGACTGGGAAAACAGGAAGCTTACTGCCAAAACAAAAGTCCTTGTCTATCAAGCCTGTGTCCTTAGTACTCTTCTTTATGGCAGTGAAGCCTGGACAACTTACTCACACCAAGAGAAACGTTTAAACAGCTTTCATATGCGGTGTCTGCGAAGAATACTTGGTATTAAGTGGCAAGACAAAATCACAAATACTGAAGTATTGGAAAGATCAGGTTGTGTGACGGTATATTCCATGCTCAGTCTTCAGTAGACTTAGATGGATAGGACACATTAGGAGGATGGATGATGGTAGAATACCAAAGGACATCTTTTTTGGTGAATTACAGGTGGGTAGGAGATCTCAGGGTCGGCCTCTACTATGATACAAAGATGTGTGTAAGTGGGACATGATTGATACAGGCATTGATAATGCACATTGGGAGCAAGTCGCCGCTGAACGTGTTGCATGGAGGGCAAATATCAGAAATGGAATAAAGACAAAGGAGAAAATTATTGCAGATAAGTCACACACCGAGCGTGTGAGACGTAAGATGGTGCATGATGGTGAAAATGACCATGTGTTCACATGCATCCACTGTGGACGAACATTTACAGCGCGAATTGGCCTTATCAGTCACATTCGCCACCGCCATGGGTTGTAGTTATTAAGCCTTTTTGAAGCACAATGTAACAAACTATTGTCTGTCAAGACGGCAAAGTGCCAATGAATGAATATATTCATCACTGAATTTGTGTTGCGTTTCACATCAAATGGTCAAGTCCTATACTGTTTATACGAGGAGCTTCACATGAAAACTTTAAAGTATGATAGAAATTACAGTAACCATGCCATTGTCTTGTAACCTGTCAATATTGTTGTTTAGGATGTCAAGCATGTGACATTATAAAGACAGTTCAAAGATGGCCACCTCACTTTTGACATGCACCAAAGAGGAGCAGCGTTCTGTTATTCGTGTTTTGATCAGTGAAAACGTGAAACCTATAGAAATACATCTGCGAATGAAGGTCCAGAATGGTGATGCATGCCTGTCAGTCCAGCAAGTGTACGAGTGGAGTAGGAAGTTTCAAAACAGAATGAATTCTTTGACAGTCTGATAACGACCGGGTCAGGCACACCAAATAGTAACCCCACAGAATTGTTGTCCACAGGAATCCAAGCACTTTATCGGCGCTGGGGGACTTGCATTGAATGCAGTGGTGATTACATGGAAAACTAATTCATTTGTTCTTTACTTTTCCAGAATATATCCTCTCTCTCTCTCTCTGACTCATTCTCACTCACTCGTTCGCTCGCATGCACACACGCACGCACACACACAAAGACATACATGCACACACACGTGCACTTTCGCATGCATGCACGCACGTACTCACACACTTTTAAGGTTTTCATTTAAAGTCTCCTTGTAACCTTAGATGTGCCAATGTTACACAGTGTGTTGACATTCATTATGTTGTCTGAAACTGTCATAACTACCAGTAATCCCATTACTACTGACACATATTGAGTAGATGGAACAATAAAGAACGCCTAGAAGAACACATGCTACACAAACCTGATGGTTGCCTTCCCATCCGTGTCTCTCTTCCTCCTGTCTGGATACTGTTGAGTAGAAATGTCACATTTATTCTAACAGATATACACAATTTCAAGAGCCTATCCATACTCTTTCATTCGCAGAAGTTTTGCATTGCTGGCACAACTGTGCGAAATCACTATAAAAATCACTAGTCCATTATATTCACATACGATCAGTGTATATTACGATAATGCTACTCGTAATAATTCTCTTCCTCCTGTTATCACCAAATGTCCTTAACCAACTCAGACCAAGCCCTCCTATCCTTTGCTATTCCACCCGTTCCCTCTCCACATTATTCATCTCTTGACACAAATTCTCTTCATGTGTTTCAGACCTCTCACTATTTATTTTGCCCAGTGGTTTCCACAGGTAGAACTTTCTAGTTCTATTAACAGATTTTCTCAATGTGTTCCACCCAGCACCATTGTCTTTCCCTCACAATCTTCATTAACTAGAATGTGTTTAGTTCTTTCCATGAGCTCCAAATTTCTGATTATGTCATACCATTTTGATCCTTTATCTCTCCACACACAGCCTGCCTTTAATGAATGTTTGTAGTTAATCCGTCATTGTTGTAGTTAATCTCTGTATCTCTGATCCATACAGATGTAAAGTTAGAGTTAAATATTCTGCCTGATACTAAATAGAATTTATGTTGACTTCAGCACATTTCTTAGTGCTTTGAAGGCTCTGCTTGCCATTTATGTTGTTATTTTAATATCTCTAAACAAATCCTAAACCACCCTGGACATGAGCTTACAGACAGACTAAAACCAACCTGGACATGGCTTACAGATAGACTAAAATGGGCGGGTGGGTGGCGGGCAGACAGGCGGCCCGACAGAAAGCAGACAGGCTGAAAGCAGATAGGCAGAAAGCAGACAGAAAAACAGACAGGCCAACAAAGACAGAAAGAATGCAAGGAGTCAGAAGAAATAAAATCACAACAGAGACAGAAAGAATCCAAGGAGACAGAAGAAATAAAATCGCAACAAACCACAAACACAGACAGCTCCGAATGCAGAATCCCATAATGGACAAGCACTCTGTATGCTTCACTCCTCATGAGCTGTAATCTGACTGTCACTAGTGAGCTGTTGCCTGGTCGCTCACACACAAAGGACACCGTCCTATTGCCAGCATCAGTTCTGACCAACGATGAAGCCTGGAGATGCAGAATAGAAGAAGTACTTCAGAAGTCAGCTAGGCTATATATGAACTGGATACCAAGCATTGAAACAAAATCATGGCTTACTACGAATGAGATGTTGGTTCTTGTATCAATCAATCTTTCACATCTCTCTTTCAAACATTATGGCTTACTCCGAATGTGATGTTGGTTCTTGTATCAATCAATCATACACATTTCTCTTACAAACATTATGGCTTACTATGAATGTGATGTTCTTTCTTGTATCAATCAATCTTACACAATGCTCTTACTGACATCATGGCTTACTCTGAATGTGATGTTGGTTCTTGTATCAATAAATCTTACACAATGCACTTACAGACATAATGGCTTACTCCGAATGTGATGTGTATTACTAAACTATCAGAGATTATCATTGTCACAGATCGTTTTATTATATACTACCACAATCCATGGTATCAACATAACTTTTACATGTCATCATCGATTGCTGAACACTGTTTTCATGTGCTATATAGTTCACTTGGTCACCCAATAACATCATTTGGTGTTTTTTGCGTGTGCAGTGTTTCCATATTTTCAGCAGCCTCTTAATGAATTTCTTTCTTTCATACCTTGTGTGATAGAAAGAGTAAACCACCCAGGACAATCTAGATATGAACAGATAATTATTAAATGCATGACCCCATCGTCCTGTATCCTGCTGACTGACGCAGACATTCCAGCATCTCCACAGATCTTGGTAACTAGTGCTCTGGATCAAATTTGTTGATATTCCTCCATGTCACCATCTCAGTCCATGCAGCATCCTTTCTCTTGTTCAGGCCCTGCCTCTCATCCCACCACCTTTCCAAATGTCAAGATGTTTTTCAATGCCTCTCTTCTCATAAAATGGCCAAAGAACGCTGTCTTGTCTCCTTCTTATATTCGTTTATAATGATCGACATATACAAATATATGCACATAATATACATATTTGCTGTTGACAGGTTTTTCTCAGTTTCAGATGCCAAATCCCTGCACCATTACATCTTTGTCTGTACTTTTTCTAAGTTCTGAAGGATTTATAAAATGTGCAATATGCATACAGAACCAGAACTGTCTATTTTTCACTTTTATGTGAAATGATGAGGCGTTCAATGAAGAATTACTGAGATCATAAGGTGTTTGTGAAAACGTGTAATATTTAGAAAAGGACCTCGGGTTAAAGACTAGAGGGTCTGTCAATAGATTTGTCATGTCCAGTTATTCAGGCTGAGGACTTGCAGAGTGTTCTGATCATGTGACACCATGATATGCCTAGTTTTGTAACACCTTTACACTAATTCTTGGGAAATTCACTTCATGAGTTCCGTTTGGCTTGCAGTTTTCTGACCCTTCCTTCCCTCCTTCGTTCGTTCGTTCGTTCGTTTGTTCATTCATTCATTCAGTAGCATGTCCTTTGCAGAACTTCGCTCCCATAGCAACCTTCCGGAAAACCTGTCGATCATAAGCAAGATGCCCCGCATCCGATACATCCATCTGGAAATCATCCGCCACATTCTCCACCCATCTTCTCTTTGGCCTTCTCTTCTTTTCCTCTTCTCTTCCCTTCTCTTCCTCTCTTCCCAGGCATATACCCCTCAATTATTGTTCTCTCCAAACTTTTGTGACATTTTTAGTGACCAAAATATTTCAATTTTCTTTGTTTTATCATCTTTAATAGCCAACCTCCTTCAATATTCAGCTCTTGAAGTATGGATGCATTTGTTCTTTTCTTTATCCAAGATATTCTTAGAACTCGTCTATAACATTTATATTCAAAGGCATTTATGCGCTTTTCAGCTTGTTTAGCAAGTATCCAGGTCTCACAGGCATATGTTGCAATGGGAAAGATGCATGCTCTTAAAAATCTGATTTTGTTAGTTCTATCTGTCTCTCTCCACAATTTATTCAGTTGTTTTAGTCTTTGAAGAGCAATAGCTATTCGTCTTTTAACTTCTTTCATTGTGTCACCATTGTTGGTAATCAATGACCCAATTTTCCTGATCACACAATGATAAACCTAGTTTTGTAACACCTTTAAATTTATTCTTAGGGAAATTCATTTCATGAGTTCCCCCTTACTTCCACAGAGCAAACAAAGTTACCTCAAAAGCTGCAAGAGAGCTGTTATAAAACACTGACTGGATGTGAACCGAACAGTTTCCTGTGTTGATGAAAGTCAGCCCGCTTTCATCTTGCAGTGGTGGTTCTTTCAGAAACTGTGGACACATCACAGAATTTGCCATCATCAGAAACTATTACCAAGTCATCAGCACAGACTAAATTAACTCATTCAAGTTGACAAAGTAATTCAACATACACTGACCAATGACTGTCATAATCATAGCTCACTGCTACATTTATTCATTCAGTTCTAGTTATTATATTAACATTAGTTAGTTAGTCGTGGTTCCAAATTCACAGTAAATGGTTGCCCCATTATGCTCCATTCCTGTGCCAGTGAATATTACAAAAATGTTTCTCACTATCCCATGTGAAAAGTGAAACAGACAGGAGTCTCAACAATCCAACAGCATGCAGAGGTATACTATGCATAATGCTGCTGCCAGAATGCCAACACAAAATTCCGCCATGAAAAATACAGTTCACCATCGATGGAGGTGGCAGTCACTAGAAAATCAGCAGCCACTCATTACTGCATAAGGCAACCCAGTTAGTTCAGCGAC
This sequence comes from Cepaea nemoralis, assembly GCA_014155875.1. NCBI lineage: Eukaryota > Metazoa > Mollusca > Gastropoda > Stylommatophora > Helicidae > Cepaea > Cepaea nemoralis. Next base: position 35,281 of record JACEFZ010021335.1, read on the forward strand.
CTGCCAGCAGCTATTTTTCTGAACATGCAGTTCACACTACAAACAACCGCAGACAGATGTGAAAGCACTCCACATGAAATTCGCAGCTCACAGTGTTGCTCCTCACACTTAACTCAGGAGCTGGGCAATGGAACTATGCACTACCAGTCCAACATGAGGAAAATACATAAGCAAACCATAGCCACAAGCATAAACACTCCAGAGGCCTTAACAGCTCAACTGCCTATTCATGTTGTGGACCCGAAGTGTTAACATATTCTAATAAGTATTCTTTTACTCAGTAGTTATTGTTTATACAATTATACTAATTCTACCCCACGATGTGTCTCCACCTTGTCGCGGTGGGGGGCTTGAGTATCCCAATGACCCCAAGAGCTAAGCTGATGGTAGCACAACTATGTGTCGGACAGGACTTGGGGTAGGGACCAGACCAAGAGAGACACAACCTTCTGCTCTGCAGGTAGACTGAAGATAGCACTCAAAAGGTCAAATCAGGTGCACGAAGGCAGAAACTCTTGGTCTGGACACATACCCTAAGACTCTCAGATGAGGGATATGGCTGAACGCCTCTAAGCCATAAACCCTCAGATGTGAGAGCCGGACCAATACTCACCTACTGCAAAATGGAGGTGAGATGCTCATGCTTAGTTCAGATACCTGTTCGAAGGTTCTCAGCTGGGGGATATGAGGGATCCCCGGATGAGAGGGCCTGGCTGTTACTCGCTCTCTGATGCATGGAGGTAAGGTGCTGAGCCAGCAGCACATGTAGCCTACCCCATGAGCGGATACTTAAGGTGGCAAAGTGGTTCAGTCGCACAAAGTGGTTACGATGAAAGTCTGTATCTATACTCATAGAGTGAGCATAGTCAAAGGTGGAAACACATCTCAAAAACATGAAATGGAATGCTTGGCTAGCGAATCCATCATGTGGAAATCCAAAGCGAAAGCTTGATGAGTGGATGTCGTCCGCATACTGTCCATCCCTGGTTTGTGTGGTGAGCGACCAGGGACAAAACGAAATGCCCAATACATGGAAGTGAGGAAGTAAAGCAGCCATGAGCAGGATGTGGCGATTCCTCAGGTGAGCCCAGCTCAGAGCACTATGTGCCTGTTCTGCCAATTATGGAAGCCTCTTTGGATAGCGGGGGGATGCCCATGGTCTGCCCCTGCCTTCCCTTGAGGGTTGACCGTGATGTCCTTGACCGCTCTACCTTGACCAGCTGAAATGTATGCAACACCACAAAAAATGTCTCTCAAAACTTCCAGGACGGTTAACCTGATCAAAAACGCCCGCCAAAGTCGGATGTGCAGGTCTAAGGGTCGCAAATTAAAACTGGCACAAAGCAAAAACATCTGAGTGAAATGTCCCACATGCCCGGAACAGCTCTAACTAACTAGTTTTCTGAATATACATGTGACCGGAACAGCTCTGACTAGCTAGTTTACCGAAAGTCCGTCGTGTCCGGAACAGCTCTATTTTGTTTTCCGGCACTAGCGACTAGCACATGTCTGAATCGAAAGCTTGCTAGATACCGTCTGCAGTCCGACCATCCCTGGTTGTGCGGGGAGCAGCACGTAGCAAATGAAAGGCCCAATACATTGAAGTGAGGAATTAAAGCAGCCATGAGCAAGATGTGGCGATTCCCACAGTGAGCCCAGCACCAGAGCGCTATGCGTCGGCTCTGCAACTATGGAAGCCACCCTGGATGGCGGATAATGCCATGGACTGTCCCTGCATTCCCTTGAGGGTTGATCGTGAAGTATACCACCATTCTAACTTGACCAACTGGGATGTGGATGGCACCACAAAAGTGAGAGTCCCCTAGGAATGCTAACCTGGTCAAAAACACACGCAAAAGTTGGATGAGTTGGCCCAAGGGTGCATAACAACACCCGCAATCACATCTGAAAAAACACTCCGGATGAACACAAAGAAGAAGAAGAACAACAACAAACACACGGACTCCCTCTGTCCAAGCTCACTATTATATTTACTCATTCAGCTTCAATAGTTTTTTTTCTGCTCACTCTGAACTTTAGCGTAGTCCATATTCATGCTACTACTTCTAGCACATGGAATGATGTATTTTTGCGTGTGAATTTATTTGCCCTATTACTAACAATGACTGCCTGAAAGAGGCCAATGAAACTAGAACATTATCTACAACAATAAGAAAGAGACAAGCAGGTGTCTTTGGTCATGTGATGAGAAGAGAGGCATGGGAAATCATCGTGACAACTGGAAAGATCAAGGGGAAGAGAGACAGAGGCAAACCAAGAGAAATGATGCTAGATGGACTGGGACGATGACATGGAGGAATATCATCAGCAGAGTTGATCCAGAAAATCAAAGACTGAGATCTGTGGAAAGTAATGAACGCCTACGCCAGCAGGTGTGGCACTTGATGATGATGATGATATTACCAGTGACCCTCTCCATCAGGCAAACCCACTTCAACTTCTGAGGTACTTGTAATTTACATCCCCAAGTCAAGCACGAGAAGTCAACATTTTAGTCCAAGTGACTGGTGTAGGGGTTGAACCCACTACCTGGCCATCAACACACCAGAAGTTTAAAAATTATCATTCTTATTATCAATTTGACCATCCTGACCTCTAGTTCCAATGACAATGGTGGTAGATTACCTATAGACAAGGGAGAGGTGGTCGTGAGCCTGTGGGACCAGGTGGAGAAGGTGGAGGAACAGATTGACAACCTGTATGTGGAATTAATGATATGGCAGGGTATTGGCTGGGGTTCTCGAAGAATCTCAAACCTGAGAGGGAATACCAGGAGAACTTTCAATCAGATAACGGTGGGAACGATTAGTAGTGTAACTCTTCACTGGCTGTTGAACGAGGGAACAGAGCGAGTATGAGAATGTTCTGAGTGCAGTGATGTCAGTTCTTAACTCAACTTAACTAGTTCCAATGATTAGTTTAACTCCTTTTGTTCTAAAAGATATGTCTTTGACCCTACAGCCCCATTATTTTACTAATTCGCCTAGCAGCTACTGCTTGCATGTATTCTGACCTAGAAAGCTGTGACTTTAAATGAATATACTACCTGTACTGAGACACACAATGATAATGATCAATCAATCGTTTGTCATCACACATGAAGAAGACCAGAATTCATGGCTTCCTGCAGCAACCACACAACCAGTGGTTCAGTGAATGTTTCTGTCATGGCTTCATAATGTTATCCACCTTGAAGTTGATGTATATATTGCTATAAAGTCACCAGCCAGTTTTTTGCTTGTGCACAATATTGAACATTGTCTATATACTTCTGATTCATACTATAAGATGGGGGGGGGGGGGGGGGGGGGAAGGGGGGTGTGGTGTGGAGGAGGGCGGAGGTTGTGTGTGGTGTGTGTCTGTGTGCATTGTACTGTGCTCTGTATGTGTATCTGTGTATCACACAGGGCTGTGTATGTGTATGTCTATGTGCATGATTGATGCTCTGTGTGTGTATCACACAGGGGAGTCTCCGTGGTGAAGTGATCAAGCCGTTTGACTTGGGCTCCGAAGGTTGTGGGTTCGATTCCGGGCCGCATCCTTCGGTTTACGAGTGCATTTTTTCAGAAATTCCTGGGGGTCATTGCTGGAGCTACAGAGTTTGTGCTTTGTGCAACGCTTTCTGCACTGTAGAAAGAGACTGAGCCATATGGGATAAAAACCCAGTGCAATGAAGTCGACCCTGTCGACTTAAGCAACTTTTAAGTATCACACGGGGTTTTGTATGTGTGTGCCTGTGTGCATCATATTGAGCTCTGTGTGTGTGCATCATATTGAGCTCTTTGTGTGTGCATCATATTGAGCTCTGTGTGTGTGCATCATGAGCTCTGTATGGTTTTGTGTGTGTCCGTGTGCATCATACTGAGCCCTGTGTGTGTTTCTGTGTATCACACGGGGCTGTGTATATGTGTGTGTGCGTGTTTGTGCATCATATGGGGCTGTGTATGTGTGTATGCATCACACCAGAGCTGTGTGTGTGCTTTACACGGGGCTGTATGTGTATATGTATGTGTGCAGCACATGCGGCTGTATCTGTATGTGTATGTGTGTGCATCACACAGGGCTGTATGTGTATGTGTGTGCATCACACAGGGCTGTATGTGTATGTGTGTGCGTTACACAAGGCTGTATGTGTATGTGTGTGCATTACACAAGGCTGTATGTGTATGTGTGTGCATCACACAGGGCTGTATGTGTATATGTATGTGTGCAACACATGGGGCTGTATCTGTATGTGTGTGCATTACACAAGGCTGTATGTGTATGTGTGTGGATCACTGTGAGGTTTTTTTGTGGGTTTATAGAGAATTACAGAAGTTCCAATGAGTGAAGTTCTATAAAGTATATCTCTCTATAAAAGATACAGGTTAGTAACAGCAAGTGTTGTCTAGAGGTATTGATATTTATTCTCGCATAACCCTTGTAGAGAAACCATTCAGAATTTTGGCTCATCGAGTACCCCCACTGTGAGAAATTAGACCTAAGTTAAGTTCTACACAGAATTTTTTATAGATGATTTCTCTTCTAGGCCATATATATATATAGAGATCTTGGCAGTTAGCCACAGTAACCAATGAAAGCAGTTCTCTCATCTTCCAGCTGACTGTGCTATGATCGCCAACCTCATTTTTGATCTCATTAAGTATTTCAAGTGACACAAGACACTTGGACAAATGATCACATTGACAATTGTACCATTGTAGTGAACATAAACAACAACAACTGTATTTTACACTGGTTGAACAAGACATCAACATGAGAAGATCTTGACAACAGTTAGACAGACATTCACAAAGGAATGATCACACCAACAGATTAGACAAGTCATACATCATGGAAGATACTTGACAACAACCACACAGACTTTCACAATCTCAGTAACCAACAGCAACAGTAGAGTACCAGTCACCATGAAGATGCTTGACACCAGTTGGACATTTCTTTCCCAACAATGTACAAGACAATCACAGAGACATGTATCTCAAAAACTGTTCTCTTACGACTAATACTTTATTAATGTCTGATGAGGTCAAGTGAAGACTCAGGCTTCATATTCTGCCAACAATTTACATCTCAAATATAAGTTTATATGCAAAATATAGTGACATTATCTATGAAAACCCAAACACCTCACTCAATATCCCCACAGAAACATCAATCTAAACAAACCCTCCTCCTTCACATCTCTACTTCATCAAGATATCCTACACCACAACACTTTAATCATGCTATCACTTTTCCAACCGTCGAATGAGGAAAACACATGATAAACCTATAGCCGGGCACAAGTATAGGGAGACACTGCTATACTGATCCGTGTACCGTCTTTTAGCACCAATGAAGGTGTTGGGAATGTCTCAGGTTTCAGCTTTCCCCATAATGTTTTTCCAGTTCAGGCTATTCCCTACTTTGACTAGTCCGAAGCAAGTGACAAACATGTCCTTCCGAAGGGTGAGTAGTCTGTTCACAAAGTTGATAATTTGGGATTAGTTTTACTTTTCAGTAGATGAAGATCTAAAAACTATTATGTCCCATCATTCTTCTCTGCCAGTCTATCTCCCACAAAAGGTTCTGATGTAACTGAATCACCACACCTAATTATCACTAATCCATTTTTGGGAATTTGCTCTATGTTCTATACTTCTTCTCCATTAGCCTTTCAGCCAATATTAAGCTGGAATACTCCTCAAGATATGGTTTTGAGGAGAGGTATGGTAATCTCCAGGTACACATTGATGTCCACTCTTAGCCAGTAGTGACATGCTGAAGACCAGGTGATCTCTCCTCCCAAGGTTTCTTCTTGAATTTCTCTTGAAGATATAGCCTGGAACATTTACAAAGAATGGAGAGTATCCCTGTCTTAGGCCTTTAATCAAGACTTTTCTTCAGTGCCATCTGTATAGGCCAGAATTAGTGGATTTAGGCTGAACATTTGCAACCTGTTGTTCATGTGGTACTTTTTGGCTGGAGTTGAAGCTAGAGCTCAGGACTTCCCTGGAGTTGTCCTGGTAATTGGAAGGCCTCCCCCATCTTCCTCATTCTCTGTTAATAAACAAAGGCGCAACATGTGTTTTACATCTGTTTAACATGGTCATAGTTATACAGTACTATCACAGATTCAGAGAGGAATGGGAGGGGAAAAGGAGTGTGATATTCGAACACCCGCCTCTCACTGATGATGAAGTGCAATTTTATTTGGGGGTTTGGGGTGATATCCTTTCTCCAGGTTCATCCCCAAAACCGTGAAGTCATAGGCACATACTCCTAATCAGAGGCAGCTTCACACAATTATCTTGTAAATTCTCACAATGAGTAGATCACAGGGACCGGTGTACCATGAGAACAGACAGTGTGATTAAGCACCAAGAAGTAGGCATTGTATGGCAGAAATCATGCACTAGAAATGCTTTCACATGTGGAATACACATAATGAAAGAAAACATGAATTTTCCCTGACAAATAGCATGAGCCTTCCCATGTATTCAGCTGACTAGACACTGTAGGTTATGCCACATATTGCTCCTCATTGGAATGTAGCTCATATAAACCTAAACTATTGTTGCAAAGGACCAGTGCATAACGTCAAAGATAAATTGCATCCCAGGCAACTCTTTATGAATGCTTTTGACAATTTTCCTGATCGTAATACAGTCACCAGACATTACATGGACTTTGTAATTTCTAAAGTGCAATGCAGTCCTGCAAACATGGATATAATAAGCGTCTTTACTTTTACAAATATGAGAAGTTAATTATATAATTACCATCTCATTCACTCAAACATTCTCAGCCATTATAAGGGAGAAATTACATGCAGTATATAGCATCACACATTCTGAAACAGAACTGCCAAAGGTAACTCTCAAGAGCAAGGTACAGTTTGGTTAAGAATGGTCATGATAGGCACTCAACGAATGTTCAGAGCGCTCAAAGGTTTTGCAATATGCATTGAGCGTAGTTTACAGTCATAAGCATATGCAAATCATCAAATCAGACAGACAATAGACATGGTAAGAATGTTTCACTGCGGTAGACATGACAGGTTTTGAGCAGCAGTTTTAGAGTCACTGTACAACGAATTCCTGTCTTCTTTTCACATTTTCTCAAGAAAATACTCGGCCATTCGTCTCTCTCTCACTTCATCAGGTTTACACATAACATATTAAATGATTTAGGTACCTGAAGTGCAGATGACCACATCTTAAAGAATGCTTTTGGGCAAATTTTACCACTGCATCTTGAACACGTTCTTACGGGATGGAATCAAGGCTTCGACTGGCGGGCTAATTATGTATTAAGGAGCGTTACCAGCCCAAGGGTTACCCAATCAAATTGAGACCCCACCATTCATCTTCCTTCCCCTAAACTAGAATCTTCGATTCTATTTTTAGTTAGGGTATCAAGACGGCTTATTGTGGTTAACTACTAAGTATTGAGAAATGTAAATGGACTGGGGATGCGAACGTCTGAAGACATTATGCTACAATCACACAGGGCTGTATGTGTATATGTATGTGTGCAGCACATGGGGCTGTATCTGTATGTGTATGTGTGTGCATCACACAGGGCTGTATGTGTATGTGTGTGCATCACACAGGGCTGTATGTGTATGTGTGTGCATCACACAGGGCTGTATGTGTGTGCATCACACAGGGCTGTATGTGTGTGCATCACACAGGGCTGTATGTGTATGTGTGTGCATCACACAGGGCTGTAAGTGTATATGTATGTGTGCAGCACATGGAGCTGTATCTGTATGTGTGTGCATTACACAAGGCTGTATGTGTATGTGTGTGCATCACACAGGGCTGTATGTGTATATGTATGTGTGCAGCACATGGGGCTGTATCTGTATGTATATGTGTGTGCATCACACAGGGCTGTATGTGTGTGCATCACACAGGGCTGTATGTGTGTGCATGACACAAGGCTGTATGTGTATGCGTGTACATCACACAGGGCTGTATGTGTATATGTATGTATGCAGCACATGGGACTGTATCTGTATGTGTATGTGTGTGCATCACACAAGGCTGTATGTGTATGTGTGTGCATCACACAGGGCTGTATGTGTATATGTATGTGTGCAGCACATGGGGCTGTATCTGTATGTGTATGCATCACACAAGGCTGTATGTGTCTGTGTCTGTGTACATCACACAGGGCTCTGTGTATATATGTGTGTGTGTGTGTTATAATGTGTTTACATCTTACTCTGTGTGTATGTAGTTTAATGCATGCATGCATGCGTGTGTGCATGTGTGTGTTGGAAAGATGTATATGTTATACATCATACTGAGAGTGACATGCTTATTATTCACACAAGATACTTACATCCATTTTCAACTGGACAAATCCTGCAATAACAAAAGCTACACTGCACAGAGCCATTCCTGCGCACATTCTCTGTAATGGCCTGGACAGATACACACATGTAGAAATATGTATAAAATATGTATAAAATGGCCTGGTCAAATACACACATGGAGAAATATTATAAAATATGTATAAAATGGCCTGGTAAGATACACACATGGAGAAATGTATAAAATGGTCTGGTCAGATATACATGTGGAGAAATCTGTATAAATTATGTATAAAATGGCCTGGTTAGATATACACATGGAGAAATATGTATAAAATGGCCTTGTCAGATACACACATGGAGAAATATATATAAAATATGTATAAAATGGCCTGGTCAGATACACATGGAGAAATATGCATAAAATATGTATAAAATAGCCTGGTCAGATACACACATGGAGAAATATGTATAAAATATGTATAAAGTGGCCTGGTCAGATACATACATGGAGAAATAAGCTGACGAGGAGTCCCACAGGATTTCAAAGATTCAAGCACCATAACACTGTACAAGAACATGGGAGATCAGAGTGACTGTAACAACTACAGGGGTATCTAACTGTGTATCATTGGGAAAATATTTGCCAGAATTTTTCCGTGCAGACTTTAAGTGCAGGGAGATCAAGTCTACCCTGAATGTGGCTTTTGACAGACATTGCAGTCAACCCCAGACTTGTTTCAACTTTTTGTGATTTACTAGGCAAATTTACGTTCAGTAGTTTGCTATTACTTTCTGAACGACTGACGCTCCTACCATTGTATGAAAACCAACACAAGGCAGTCTGCTACCAAACCACCTGTAGCTGTGTTTCAAACGTGGTATGCGGGATTGTGAATCGCGTTCAAAACCTCTTTGACACAGCACCAGCAGACTGTCTAATAGTAGATAAGATAATCAAATGCAATCTCACAAAAAGAATTAGACATGCATAACAAGCCCCACCTGTTTGGGATGTGAAGTTTCCTGAGGCATGGATAGACCAGCCGTTCAAAGACAGGGATGAGAAGCAGGATCAGCAGGGGGTTTATGACCTGCAACTGGTCAGGCTTGATCCGACCCAGCGTGCCCTGGGGGTGAATTCAACAACATTCAGACAATAGTTGATGAAGCAGAATTATCACAATGAGAGTTGAGCTGAGTTGAGTTGAGTCAAGAACCATCATCACAGCACTTGGGACAATCCCATACGTGCTACGTCCTCATCTGCAACAACCAGCAAAGAGTCCCATTACTAATGGCACCATTATTATAACAATGTGACTTTGGTATCTAAATTCAGTTAGAATGCTGGCTATCTAACCTGGACAGTAGATTCACGATCAGATTTGGAATCTAGCACACCTGTTTTGTGTGTTGCTGTGGTCTCTTTCTTCTCTTTGTTTTCTGATGAAGGTTTTTCATTGCAACATCCTGTTTATTTGTAATTATAATTTTGTAAAACTGATCTACACTGTTTTCCTGTGGTTAAAATTTTACAGCTTTACTGTAGTTAAGCCGGCTCTGTGGCAAATTGGTTACAAACGCAATTCATAATCCCACATACCGAGTTCGAAACCAGCTGCAGACATTGGTTCCCATAAAAAGGTATGAGTGTCAACCATTCAGAAAGCAATGGCAAACTACTAAACGTAAACTTGCCAAGAGATTACAAACAGCCAAAAAATGCTGGGGTTCACTGTGTCATCCTGTGAAGTATATGCAACTAAGTTTAACTGTAGTTAAACTCATTTCATTTATTTATTTAGTTTCGGGATTTGAGATTTAAATATTGAGCACAACCCACTACTGGCAACGCTAATCGTATTCTGGTATGAACCTAAGGCCTATCCACGTCAATGTGGAAGCACTAGACTCGAGTTTCGTTCTCGTTTGAGCTCGTTAGTAGTGCATATCCTTGACCAGACACGGAAATAAACTCCGGATCACTGGCGTGTGAAGCAGGTGTGTAACCACTAGACCACGCGGCACACGCTGGACATGGCCAAATTATCACAACAGAATATTACATCATTTCATTTATTTATGCAAGCACTTGGTTTCAACTGCTACTCATTGCATGGTCTTGTCCATTTGGTGTTATCTTATTTTGTTGTTAGCTGTTTGTTCTGTATTTTCCTCACCACATATTTCATTTCACTGTGCTTGGTTATGTTGTTTTTTACAAGTTTTCATAATATTATGCCTGAAAATTGAAATCTGAAATAAAGAAGTCCTAAAAAATTAGGTTTTAACAATGAATGCATAAATGAGAACAAAACTGACACATTTTTTACACTAAATGTTAGAACAGTGCTAAAATACAAGAATGGAGCAAAATGAAACCCACAAAAACCCCTAGCATATTTTGTACAAACACAAGACTACAAACAGAAAAAGAGGAAAAATTACAACAATGGAAATGATTCATGAAAAGAATACTCAACATAACAAGAAGAGAGAAATCAGAAATTATGAAACCAGGACTAAAGTGAGGGTAATAGCAGCGTATTCGGCACTCTTCCGATTGACGGGTCTAAATAGTTCAGCAGTGAATAAGTCAGGGGTTAAGGGTTAGGGTTAGTGTTAAACTAACACTGACCCTAACCCTTAACCCTAACTTATTCACTGCGGAACTATTTTGACCCTGTCAATCGGAAGAGTGCCGCGTATTCCATTAGAAAACAGCAAATGGAATGGTTTGGCCATATAACTAGGCTATCAACTAACAGTATACCACAATAAGCAATGATTTTACAGACCAAATGGAACTAGAAGAGGCCGACCATGTAAACGATTGCTAAAGGGAATAATAGAGTCTGTGGGAATCTCAATATATGAAGCCCATAAATGGCCACTCTCCCGCTGTTTATGCTTCACCTCGACACCAAGAGGAACAAGATGTGATGTGATAGGACTACATTATATGACATATGATGAAGCTATTATTGCTAAAGGGATCACTTACCACATCTCCATTCATCTCTACGGCCTGAAGTGTCCATCGAGAGCCCTGTTTTTTACAGGAACAAAAGTGATAAATATAAATGACATGATTTCCAGATTTGCAATATGTGACAACTGTGTGGTCAATTGCTGGTTCAATTATTATTTGAGGCGAAAATTGTTTTTCTCACTGCCCGGAGCTGCCAGGTTTTCAGTCTAAAATAGGTACCAGGAAATCTGAAATACAGGCAACCTGCATGATAGTGTCCACAACACCTATACACCCATTAAGTGTTGATTGGTAAAACGATGTGCGGCTGGTATCATATACCCAAAATGACTCAAACGGGATATTTAACCTCACTACATAGTATATGTAGTGAGGTCCCCAGTTCCTGTCTTGATTGCTTTCCCTTTGGCCAGACTATCAGTAAGTCAAGCATTCATTTATATGGTTAAGTTAATGTGGCTAAGATTCAAACTCAATCACTGTGCCCTTGGGGCTGACCCAGTTCCATGAGAAAGGCAGCAGAGTAGCTTGTATAATACTGACCACATGACCTTTCATTGCCATTTTCCCACTCTTGTGTCTTGCATCCCCCAATAAAGTGCTGACCACTGACGACCTCAAGCCAGGCCCCTTATAGAATTGTTCATTATTTGGTGGGGCCTCCATGACAAAGTGGTAACACCGCCTGCCTCGCATTCCAAAGATTATAGGTTTGATTCCGGGCTACGTCATTTGGTTCACAAATGTAATTGTCTAGGAGACTCCTGGAGGTCATCGCTAGAGCTATGGAGTTCGTGCTGTGTGCGACGCTTTCAGCAGGCCGTCCTGTGGAAAGAGATCGAGATAACACCCGGTGCAATGAAGTATTGACTTTAAATCCTTTGTTTTCATGATTGGTTGGATTTCACTGCTAAAGTTGTCTACACGATGAGGCAACCTGTCTCACACCAGCCTTCCACTTATGACACACTTGGTGGGTTACAGTGTTCCTATTCTTGATTTCCTTTATGGTCACCCCGTTCAATCAATCACAGTCGTGTTTTTTTGTTGCTGTTTGGTTACTAGGCGATGCTTTCATTCAGTAGTTTGTCATTGCAAACCCTTTATACATGCTGTTATTCAATTCTTGATGTGATTTGTTTTATCTTATTTTCACAGATGCTCTGGTGCCACTGAGCCAGTGGAAAATATTGGAGCTAGACAGATGGACACCAGAACTAGACATGGACAGTATAGAACTGGACACATGGACACCAGAACTAGACATGGACAGTATAGAACTGGACACACTGACACCAGAACTACACATAGACAGTATAGAGGTAGACATATGGTACACTAGAACTATACAGGTGGGCAAAAGAACTAGACATGGGACAGTATAGAACTAAACAGTCTGATGGAAAGTGTAGAAATAGACATATGGACACTAGAACTAGACAGATGGACACTAGAACTAGACAGATGGACATGAAAACAAGACAGATGGACAATAGAACTAGACATGGACAGTATAGAACTAAACAGACATATGAAAAATGTAGAACTAGACAGATGGACTGTATAGAACTAGACATATGGGCACTAGAACAAGACAGCTGGACACCTTAGAACTAGAGAGATAAACATCAATGAAGCCTAGTCAAGTCAGTAGAGTGGAGGGTGAGAATGGGAGAAGGGAGGATGGGAGAAGAGAAAGAGGGCTTTGTTTCTGTCTGGGATGGTTAGGTGTGATGGGAATATGTAGGAAAGGTAGAGGACACGAGCATGAGAAAAGTAGGCAGAGAGTAGGTGATTTGGCGATGTGAGAGCGTCCAAGGAAAGGGAGAGAGGTGAGAGAGATTTAAAGAGAGGAAGTAAAGATGAAAATGGGTAGAGAAGAAAGAGATGAGAGAGAGTCCAAGGAGAGGGAGAGAGGTGAGAGAGATTTAAAGAGAGGAAGTAAAGATGAAAATGGATAGAGAAGAAAGAGATGAAGGATGGGTGTAGGTGACAATGTGATCATGAGTTAATTGCTGATGTGAAAGAGTTAAAAGGGATGAACATGGAGAGTGGGAAGGAGGCAGGGATAGGTGGAAGCCAGAGATTGAACACGGATAAGTTAGGAATGTGTGAGAATTAGACAGATGAACATAGAGAGAAAGAAAACAAGATGGAAGGAAAACAAGAGAGAAGGAAAATAAGACAGAGAGAAACCAATCACCAGCATATTAGTAACAAAACATCTTAGAGTGTCTCTCTAGCTGTACTAAATCCACAATTCCCCTCTACTCCCATCCCCAGGAGAACTTTGAACTCAAGCCATTAACACATCCATTGATTATCGAACTGTCATTCTGGTCCTTAATTACATTACAAAAACTAGCGAGCAGGCTGCTGTCAGTGTGTCACACATTACATGCTGTTCAAAGTCCACACAGTCTTCCTGACAAAGTTACAGACATGAATTTTTGTCATTTTGCCATTCTTCTGTTGGTAAACATGATTTCAGGTAAGATTTCTATTTGTTATATTCACCCTCATTTCTGGTAATAATTACAATGCTGATATTTAAAGGGTTTAAAATCAAAAACAGGAAAGATATTATTGGAGAAAGACGCTAGAATGAAGAGGTGGAATGAGTATATAAGAGAACTATATGATGGAGAAAGGGAAGAATTAACAGAAGAAAGTAACTTAGAAGGTCCACATATTCTAAAAGAAGAAGTCGCTGACGCGATTAAACATATGAAGAAATAAAAAAAAAGCTGGGCCAACTGGAATCACACTAGAAGAATTAGCAGTACTGGGAGAATTTGGAGTAGGTATATTAACCAAAATGTTGAATGATATTTACATCAGTGGATATCTACTGAGTGATAATCTGAAATCGGTATTTATAGCTATACCAAAAAGACCAGGAGCAATTGAATGTGAAGATTTTTGTACAATTAACCTCATAAACCGTGTCACTAAACTTCTATTCAAGATTATAATGAGAAGAACAAGAAAGAAAATAAAAATAGAAATTGGTGAAGAACAGTATGGATCTGTGGAAGGAAAGGGTACAAACAATATATGTTACAACACTAATAGAAAGATCTATAGAGAAACAGAAAGACACATACATATTTGTGCTTCATAGATTATACTAATACTAAGGTATTTGATAAAGTAAAATGTAATGAACTGATAACAATCAGTTTTAATTATATCTTAATGTTGGAAGATATTAACATTGATGGGAAGGATCTCAGAATAATAAAAAATATTTACTGGAACCAAGTAGTAGCAATTAAAATGGGAAATAAAGAGAGCAAATATAAACAAATAAAGCTAGGAATACGACAGGGATTTGTCCTGTCACCGGATCTCTTCTCCCTCTATAGTGAAGTAATAATTAGAGAGATTAAAGAGAAGCCAGGAATACTAATCGAAGGTTATAATATAAACAATATACGCTATGGTTGTGGATAATCCGCTAACATTTATAGTGCG
>JACEFZ010021336.1:0-50962 GCA_014155875.1 Cepaea nemoralis
GAATAACAAACCCATAAGGCTGCCGGGGTAGCTTTGTGACTTGAGTATAAACAAACCCAAACCCGGGGTATCAAAAAATGTCTTGAGAAGAAAAGTCGACCGCATAATATTGACCTCAATCGAGTGCTGATTAGGTAAATGGTGCGCCCCTTAAAATTTTTATAGTCTAATCATTATTTATATTATTCGAAATGGGGGGGCTAGCACACCCCAATTCATCTAAAGGGTTGTGTAAATATCGGGTCTTTTTTTGTACTGTCTAGTTTAGCAATACAGTTATATTACAATAATATACTAAAAATTTGAATTTACAAGTTTAAAGATAACCAGCTAATGGGGCTCAAGTGGGTCAGATGTTAATCTTTTAGAGACCGATGACAAATTTATTAAATACAATTATTGTTATATACAAATTATACTATCAGTACGTATCTAATTATACTGAGTATCGTACTGTTAATGAAATATTAGGGAATCTCCGTTGAACCTCTGACACTAGCGTTCACGAACGGGTATTCGTGGCGAAAAAGTTGTGCGTTGGGTTACTAACCCCCGTCATTTTGCTTGGGGGAGGAAGAGAACAGATGGAATGTATTATACAAACCGATGTACACTTCCACTGTCGTACTACTGGGGAAGGACGAAATTTTTTGGGAAGTTAAAGGTCATAGGGTGCGCAGAGGGTTTTACTGCGCCCCTAAAAACTGTATATGAAAATACGGCACTCTTCCGAATTCCGGTCCCAAATAGATCCGCAGTAAATGTCGTGATTTGGTATATCTTACAGAGCCTCAATGGGTCAAAGGTAATGGGTCAAAGGCAATGGGTCAAAGGCAAGTCTATGTGATGTCATCGGGACTAACTACATGACATATTTTTGTTAAATTTTCGTCGTGTTCTCAGTGGCCTAGCGGTAAGTATCTCCGCCTGTAACGCAGGAGACCGTGGTTCGATTCCCCACCGGCGAAATGTGGTAATTTTTTTTTGTTCAATTTTCATACATTAATTAAGCGAAAGCGACAAGATAACTATGTACAAGACAGTTATTCGGCATATTGACAAAATTAGCTCACTTTTGATTGCCTTTTTGTAATCAATTTTATTTTGTATTGTTAGCAGATTTTACTCAATGAAGAGATCCTTTGTATCGTTGTGTTTACGTTACTTTATTTTTTTTTTTTTGTCTCTGTGGGAGTCTCTGTGGCGAAGTAATCAAGCCGTTTGACTCGTGCTTCGAAGGTTGTGGGTTCGATTCGGGCCGCGCCCTTCGGTTACGAGTTAAATGATTCATATATTGTGATTGTAACTGACTCAGAAAGCATGCTGAGAAGGGTGAGAACAGGCAAGCTTCGTGCAGAGTGGCTTGCTTCGCTTCGGAGGTCACGGGTAGCAAGCATCACCTGGATCTTTTCTCCTGGGCATGCCGGTGTGCTGGGGAATGAACAGGCGGACAGATTGGCTGGCTCGGCAGAACTTGGTGGAGTATTGATGCATGACAAGGCAGATGTGGTTGCGGCCTTGTGGGAGCACGTGTACACCTCGGAGGAGCAAATGGATCACCATAGTCTGGTTAGAATGAGGCAGCGAGGAGTGACGAGGGATCTGGCCGACGCTCGACGCTCAGAGGAAAGGCGAGACGGACATATAATCAGATTGCTACTGGAACTATTAGTGTTGGAACTCTTCGCTGGTTGCTGAGGATGGAGACGGAGCGCTTATGGGAATGTCCCGAATGCTGTGATGTCGGTTCCTAGATCAATCAATCAATCAATGATTCAGAGACTCCTGTGGGTCGTCACTAAAAAAAGCTACGGCGATTCGTGCTTTGTGCGACGCTTTCCGCGCTGCGGGAAGAGACCGAGCCATATGGGATAAACCCGGTGCAATGAAGGCGACCTTGTCGACTTTAAGCGACATTTTTTTAAGCCTTTTAAACGGTAATTTTGCTGATGATATTCGCTCGACACCACCGCACCAGTCCATCCAACATCATTTCTGTTAGCCTCGATCGTTGGGCGGCGCTTACCAAACCCGACACCCCACATTGTGTCAACGGCTTCGGGCGAAGAGCGCAATTGGGAGGGTACAAGCCTTACCCTGGTGCGAGGAAATGCAAGCTAAAGACAAAATGTCATGGCAGGGCAGACCAGGCCCTAAGCCTTGGTTGGCAGCTGGTCTAGGATCGTAGCTCCGACAGGCGGACAGTTAGAGCATTGCTTTGCTGATCCGGCAGCTTCTGCAGCTTGTCTTGTTCCAGATGTAGGGGTGTTACCTTTCCTCTGGAGTGAACTAGGCAGGCCGAGAGATGGATCATGCTGCATGGGCAACACATGATCTCTATATTTTAGCCCAGGCGTTGTGCTATGGAACGTGTTTCACATGCACCACTGTGAACGGACATTTGCAGCGCAAATTGTCCTTATCAGTCACATGCGATACAGCCTTAGGTAAAAGTTATTATGCCTTTTTAAAGCACAAACTATCGTCTGTCAAGACGGAAAGGTGCCAATGATATATATATATATATATATATATATATATATATATATATATCATATATACATGGAGTTCAACTATCAGAAATGAAATAAAGACAAAGGAGAAAATGATTGCAGATAAAGCACACACAGAGCGTGAGAGACGTAAGATGGTGCAAAATGGTGGAAATGACCATGTTTTCACATGCACCTACTGTGGGCAAACATTTGCAGCAAGAATTGGCCTTACCAGCCACACTCGCCACCGCCATGGATCGTAGTTATTGCCATATGACAGTTATTAAGCTTTTTGAAGCATAATGTACCATCCAATTCTTGCTGCAAATGTTTGCCCACAGTAGGTGCATGTGAAAACATGGTCATTTCCACCATTTTGCACCATCTTACGTCTCTCACGCTCTGTGTGTGCTTTATCTGCAATCATTTTCTCCTTTGTCTTTATTCCATTTCTGATAGTTGCCCTCCATGCAACACGTTCAGCGGCGACGTGCTCCCATTGTGCATTATCAATGCCTGTATCAATCATGTCCCGCTTACACACATCTTTGTATCGTAGTAGAGGCCGACCCTGAGATCTCCTACCCGTCTGTAATTCACCAAAAAAGATGTCCTTTGGTATTCTACCATCATCCATCCTCCTAACATGTCCTATCCATCTAAGTCTACGAAGACTGAGCATGGAATACACCATCACACAACCTGATCTTTCCAATACTTTAGTATTTGTGATTTTGTCTTGCCACTTAATACCAAGTATTCTTCGCAGACACCGCATATGAAAGCTGTTTAAACGTTTCTCTTGGCGTGAGTAAGTTGTCCAGGTTTCACTACCATAAAGAAGAGTACTAAGGACACAGGCTTGGTAGACGAGGACTTTTGTTTTGGCAGTAAGCTTCCTGTTCTCCCAGACTCTTTTTGCTAACATGTTCATTGTTGTTGCTGCCTTGCCAATCCTGATGTTGATTTCCTGATCGAGGGATAATTTGCTATTTACCTCTGATCCTAGATATGTAAAATGGTCTACTATCTCCAGTTCGGCGTCGTCAATAAAGATTGATGGTACACCATGTGCACCTTGTGACATAATCTGTGTCTTCTTTTTGTTAATTGTTAAACCAAATTCAGAACAAGCATTGGAGAATGCAGATAGTAGATGTTGTAATTCTTCCTCAGAGTGGGTCGTAATCGCAGCATCATCCGCAAAAAGCAACTCTCTGATTAGTACCCTGCTAATTTTGGTCTTGGCCTTCAATCTCTGAGCATTATAGAGGCCACCATCTGAGCGTGAGTGAATGTATATACCGTCATCCTGATCACGAAAGGCATATTTCAGTAGAAGTGAAAAGTATATCCCAAAGAGGGTGGGGGATAGTACACAACCTTGCTTAACTCCACTCTTGATTTCAAACTCTTCTGAAGTTGAGCCATCAAACTTGATTATACCCTTCATGCCTGTGTGGAACGATTCCACAATGGACAGAAGAGTTGGTGGACAGCCAATCTTCTTTAGTGCTTTGAACAGACCCTCACGACTGACCAAATCGAATGCCTTTGTGAGGTCGATGAAGGCAATAAACAGTGGCTGATTTTGTTCCCGGAATTTTTCTTGCATCTGTCGCAATGAGAATATCATATCAATGGTAGACCGGTTCTGACGGAAGCCGCACTGTGATTCGGGGTAGACTTGATCTCCCAGGACTTGAAGTCTGCGCAGGACAATTCTGGCAAATACTTTCCCAACAATACACAGAAGTGAGATACCCATATAGTTGTTGCAGTCGCTCCGATCTCCCTTGTTCTTGTACAGCGTTATGATGTTTGAATCTTTGAAATCCTGTGGGACTTGTCCTTCTCGCCAGCATAGCTCTATTAGCTGGTGGATCTGTAGAGCGAGTGTGTCTTGCCCACTCCTGATACCTCTATTGGAATCCCATCCTTACCTGGAGCCTTGCCAGATGCAAGCTCATTTATAGCACACTTAACTTCTGTTATAGTGGGAAGTGTGTCCAGGTGGTCAAGAGTTGGCAGGGCCTCTATGGCGTTGAGGGCATCATCCGCTAGCTTGGTCTCACTTGAGTAAAGCTCTAAATAGTGCTCGACCCATCTATCCATCTGCTGTTTCTTATCAGTGATGATTTCTCCAGTCAAGGTTTTCAGTGGTGCACTTCTTTTGATCATTGGACCACAGGCTTTCTTTATCCCTTCATACATGCTTCTGATGTTTCCCTTATCACTTGCGATTTGAATGGACTCACATAACTTGATCCAATAGTCATTCGCACACTGCCTGGCAGCCTTTTGTCACATCCTTCCTAGCTTGCTTCAGCTCACTCAGAGTGTTACGCGTTGGTCTCTTCCTTGTTTCTTAAGAGAGCTATCTCCTTTTTATCAATCAAGGGCTGCAGTGTCTGGCTGTTTGCCGCAAAGCAGTCCTGCCTCTTATGATCCACAGTGCCGTAAACCCCTACCGCTGTTTTATAAATAGTTTCCTTAAGTTTACTCCATTTATCATTTACTATACAATTTTCTGATGTATCATTGAAAGCGTCTTCAAGTTGCTGTTGAAATTCAAAGCACTTTCCAGGATCGTAGTGTTAGTAATATGAATCCTGGGCTAGACTTGTGTTAGCTGTGTAGATTCTCTTTGGTCTCAGTCTAACCCTTGCAACAACCAAAGAATGATTTGTATCACAGTCAGCACTGTGGTAACTTCGAGTTAATGATGTATGGTTCAGATGTTGTCTCCGTGTGATAATGAAGTCCAGCTGATGCCAATGGCCGGATCTTGCGATGTTTCCATGTGATCTTATGCATCTCTTTGTTTTAAAAAAGGAGTTTGTAATACATAGGTCATTTCTAGTGCAATGTTCCAGCAGCCTTTGCCCATTATCATTCAGGCGACCGATGTTGTATTTTCCAAGGCACACTGGCCACGAACTCGAGTCCTTGCCCACAAGAGCATTGAAATCACTGAGCATATAAATGTAGTCGGATTTTGGAACTGCCTTGATCGCAGAGACTAGCTGCTCATAGAACATATCCTTCACATCATCAGAGGAAGCGAGTGTCGGTGCATATGCAGTGAGAATGGTGGCAAATCCACAGGAGGTTGCCAAGCGCAGTGATAATAATCTTTCATTACCTCCAGCTGGGATATCAATCATTCCAGTAGCGAATTCTTCACTGCAAAGCCCACACCATGTTGCCTTTTTTCTGCCTGCCCTCTTCCCTTCCAAAAAAAGGTGTAAGACCAGGGATGGAGTTCTCTCCATAGCACAAAGCCTGGGCTAAAATAATGAAACCATGTGTTGCCCATGCAGCATGATCCCTCTCTCGGCCTGCCTAGTTCACTCCAGAGGAAAGTTAACACCTATACACCTGGAACAAGACAAGCTGCAGAAGCTGCCGGATCAGCAAAGCAATGCTCTAACTGTCCGCCTGTCGGAGCTTCGATCCTAGACCAGCTGCCAACCAAGGCTTAGGACCTGGTCTGCCCTGCCATGACTTATTTGTCTTTGGGTTGCATTTCCTCGCACCAGGATAAGGCTAGTACCCTCCCAATTGCGCTCTTCCGCCCGAAGATGTTGGCACAATGTGGGGTGTCGGGTTTGTTAAGCGCCGCCCAACATTCGGCGCTGACAGAAAGCAGGTAGTACCGTCTACTGTCATACGGTAGCTCAGTCATATCTGACTAAGACCTGACGCCTATATATATATATATATATATATATATATATATATATATTATATATATATATACTAGCTGACCCGGCCCGGCCTTCGCCCAGAACCTGGCGGAGATATGTCTGTCTGTCTGTCTGTCTGACCCGGCCCGGCTTCTCCCAGACCCTGGTGGGGAGCATCTCATTTAATTCATATAAGTAGTCCATATAACGTTCCCGTTCCCGACTATCTATCTATCTGTCTGTCTGTCTGTCTGTCTGTCTGTCTGTCTGACCCGGCCCAGCTTCGGCCCAGCCCCTGATGGGGAGCATCTCATTTAAGTCTTATAAGTAGTCATATAAGTTCCCGTTCCCGACTATCTATCTGTCTGTCTGTCTGTCTGTCTGTCTGTCTGTCTGTCTGTCGGTCTGCCTGTCTGTCTAATCATTTATTGGTTGCAGTTAGAACAACCTTAGGTAAACGAAGACCAACTTACAAACAGTATTAGAAAGAGCACTTGAAAGATCTTTACATCTTCCCCCAACAATTAACTTGGGTAAATGGAGCGGCGGCAGCAGCAGCAGTAGAAGAAGAAAAAGGAGGAGTAGAGGAAGAGGGAGGTGGAGGAGGGAGGAGGAGGGAAGAAGAGGGAGGCGGAGGGAGGAGGAGGAGACAGGAGTAGGAGGGAGGAGGAGGGATTAGGAGGAGGAGGGGAGGAGGGGGGAGGGAGGAGGAGGGATTAGGAGGAGGAGGGAGAAGGGGGAGGGAGGAGGAACGAACGAACGAACAAACAAACTTTATTTTAAAAGGGTAACAAATTGGGCACGCAGGCCCGTCTTACATTCGGCCCTTTCAATCACTCATCTTTCATTCATCAAATGTGCATGTTACATTAACATAGGGGAAAAAACATTGTCAAATGGAGTTTGTAAGCATAAACAATGCATATTACGCATGATACATTCACATGAGAAAAACAAACATTATCAAATGAAAGTTGTAACCATAAACAGTGCATATTGCCATGTTGTGAGACACATCCCCCATCCACCCTCATATCCCGCAGCCACCAACACATCCCCGACCCACCAAACCTCCCCCACCTACCCACACATACCTCCACACACTCACACAGAACCAGGCGAACATACATGCCGCAACACATCCACTGATAACCCCACCCACACACATTTCCCCAAGAAGAAGAAGAAGAAGAAGAAGAAGAAGAAGAAGAAGAAGAAGAAGAAGAAGAGGAGGAAGACGAAGAAGGAGGAGGATGAAGAAGAAGAAAAGAAGAAGAAGAAGAAGAAGAAGAAGAAGAAGAAGAAGAAGAAAGAAGAAGAAGAAGAAGAAGAAGAAGAAGAAGAAGAAGAAGAAGAAACCACACACACACATACCCACACATCCTGCACCTATCCACACACATATCCCGCACTCTCACAATTTTCCCCACCCACCCACCCACACACACATCAGCCAACCTACACCCCACCCAATATTTGCCATCTCTCAACTACACATCCCCACCTATACACACATCCCCACCCATAAACACATCTCCCCACCTGCCCACACATATCCCCCACCCATAACCCAAAATCACACACCTCCCACCCACACACACCCCACCACCCACATATACCCCACAAACACACATCCGCCGCTCACACACATCTTCTCACAATTACACACCTCCCCCACCCATACACTCATCTCTCACACACATCCACCCACTCACGTACACATCCATCAACCACTCACACACACACATCACCCACGTGCCCATCAACACATGCATCTCTCGTCTACCCTCCCACCCACAAAAACCCCAACAACCCAGCCAAACACACATCCCCCATCCTCGCATTCATCCTTCAATCACCTGCACATCCCACATATCCCCCACATCTCCCCTCCCACACAAAACTCCACCCATAAACACATTCCCCCACACACCCATCCCCCACATACATTCCCCATACACATCTCCGCCCCACACATCTCCCCAACCACTCACACATCCTCCACCTACAAACATCCTCACCACCCACACATACATCCTGCACCTACTCACATTTACCCATCCACACTCACACACTCCCACCCACACAGACATATCCCATTCACAGACACCCTCACACCGATTACACACCCATCCCTCAACCCACACAATCTCCTACACACCCATTCACCCACCCAAACACACACTCCCTACCCACACCCCTCCCAACCCACCAACACCCACATACTTCCAACTATCCTCTCAAATATCCCTCCCCCCCCCCCCACACACACACATATATCCCTCACATACACATACATCCAACACCGACTACAAATCCCTTCACACATCCACACATCACCCATTAACCCATACACATCCCCCACATACAACCCCTCCACACATACATTCCCACATCCCCACACACACCCATATCCCTCACATACACACTCATACACACATCCTCACATCTAGACACATACATTATGCCCCACATGATCACTGAAACTAATAAGAACAAACTCCCACACTTTACACACAATTGAGACAATGACGATTGTCGTGAGAATTCTCGCAATTGCAAGAAGTGGAGAAATAATGTTACATATACATTATGTAGCATAAACTTTAGTGATGCAATTGAACTCTCTCTCTCTCTCTTGCTCTCTCTCTCTCTCTCTTGCTCTCTCTCTCTTGCTCTCTCTCTCCCCCTCTCTCTCTCTCTCTCTCTCTCTCTCTCTCTCTCTCACTCACTCTCTCACACATGTACATACACACATTCACATACAAAATACACACGCAAATACACACATATACCCACGCACATACACACACCTACACACATCCATATACTTACGCACACGTACTCACATAACACCCGAAGATACACTTCCTCGCATACACTGCATGCATGCACACTTACACACACAATGTGGTGGATGGGTGGAGGCATGTATGTGTATCTGGGTTGTGTGTGTGGTTGGGTGGGGGAGTTGGGGTGAATGGGGGATGTGTGGGTGGGTGGTGGATGTGTCTCATAACATGGTAATATGTATCGTTTATGTTTACAAAATTCATTTGACAATGTTTTCTAGTTATATTTGGTCTCTGACTCAGATCCCTGGGTTCAACTCCATACTTGTAGGTCAGCATGGCCGAATGGATAAGAACACGTGTTCTTAAACATTCGGTGTGCTGATGCCGAGGTAAGGGGCTCAACCCCTACACCGGGCAGTTTGACCAAAATGCTGACCTATCGTCCTTGCTTGGAGATGTAAATTACAAGTACCTCTGAAGTCGAAGTGCATTCACTTGATGGCAAGGGACACTGTTAATAGGGGAAGCTAATCCACATGCAAAGTTCATTCCAGCATTACTTGAAATAGTGTGTATGGACTACACTTGAGTTCAAAGTTCAGTCCAATGCATGAATATGTATTGTGTATGGACTACACTTGAGTTCAAAGCAAGGGAGCGCAAATAAAAATCATGCTTCAGAGAATGTTCAATCAGACCCACAGCAGCCTGGTGACAATGATAATGATCAATCAGACCCACAGCAGCCAGGTGACAATGCTAATGATCAATCAAACCTACAGCAGCCTGCATCAATATATGAAATTATATCTCGAAATTGAGGCACAAAGTTGTAAATATTGTCCGAAAACATGTACTTTGTGAATGTGGCGCCACTGAAATTCTGCTAAATAAGTGTTAAACACTGTACGACTAGTGCCACCTTGGTATCTTTGTTTCCTTTTTACTTGCATCCACAACCCTTCAATTGTTTGGGTGTGAATGCCACTGTGTACAGGGGTCAACAAAGTTATTGGCATGAACAACAACTGCATGATCGTAGATGCCATGGTTTAGTTGACCTACGTTGTTGTAGCCTCGCCAGGCATCGGTGACAATGGTCGTTCCTGGTAAGACGTGATCACTTATAATGCGTTCCAGTGTTGTCGCATCTCGCCTTTCCACAACTTCCAACCAGCAACGACCACTACCACGTTCAACCAGGCCAACTACCCATTGACCACGACGAAAGTGACCACGGTGGTACATTCGGTGGAAAAAGTAGCTCTCGTCAGCTTCAACGACCACTGACTGTCCCTGAGCATCAAATCCTCCCAACAATGGATTGTTACGCAGCATCCAGTTGTAACACACTACCCGAGCTGATGGTCTGCCTGGCATTATAATATTTCTTTACATCAAGTAGAAACAAGTGTATTGAAAGCCTCTGTATCAGTATCGGTATCTCCGTATTTATTTATATGTAACTAAGGAAGTAGTCAAAACGGAAGTAATCACACAATGAGGTCCTGTAAGGGATTCTTATTCACTACATTCACTGCGGAACTATTTGGGACCGGAATTCGGAACAGTGCCGAAAATACTCCTGCCGCGTTTCCAATTGGATAAATGCGAAACTATCGCACGAAAATCGGAATGACAACTTTACTGAGGGGTCAAATGTTGTTCTTCATCGTGCATGCTTGAAAGCATGGGGGAGATGGGGGGGGGGGGGGGGGGGGGGGGGGGGGGGGGGGGGGGGGGGGGGTTGAAACTTCCAACCAGTTTAGCTTATATTCTTGTCTTTAGGAATTTTTACCTTTACATTTTAAAAAACTGTGCTAAAGATCATAAGATGCATTTCATTTTCATTTACATTTTAAAAATCTCAAATTGTTTGCTTTTATTTTATATTTCTCATTAGATTTATCATGGCAAAAAGGAATCTCAATTTTAATCATCTCAGTATAGCAATATCAGTTACCGTGCTTTGTCTTTGGGGGGTTGGGAAAGGAAGAGGCCCTTTTCCCGCGATATTCTTTGCGACTCTCCAATCACTTCCAGTTTTTAACTACGTCTGCTATAGATTCCATGTATTCGAAAACTAAATGTCACATATTGGGGGAAACAACTCTAATAAATGCTACTGTGGTCTATCACATATATTGGAAACAACAAGCTGCCATAAGGATTGATAATGAAGTGGGATAATATCAGCCTATTAAGAGAGGTGTTAGGACAGGGATGTGTAATGTCTCCAGATCTTTTTTCCCTGTACAGTGAAAATATTTTCAGAAATGTAGAAGATATAAATGGAATCAGAATTGGAGGACGAAACATCAATAACATTAGATATGCAGATGATAAAGTATTGATTGCAGACAATGCGCAGGATCTGCAACAATTAGTAGATGCGGTTGTTGCACATAGTGAAGCAACTGGGGTTAGAATTAAATTGTAAAAAGACTCAGGTTATGGTCGTTAGTAGGAAGGAGGAAGTGCCACAATGTAATATACAAGTAAATGGGAATATTCTTCAACAAGTGAATCGGTAGAATTATCTCGGAAATGAGAAAAAGAGTGTTGAGGGGATACATAGAGCCTGTTTTTTTTTTGTATGGATGTGAATGTGTGGACAATGTGCAGTCAAGCTGAAAAACTTATGATGGCTGCAGAAATGTGGTTTCTGAGGAAAATGCAAAGAATACCACGGACAGATAGAAAAACCAATGACCAAGTACTACAGGAGACAAATGAAACTCGTAAACTGATCAGAGAAATTAGACGTAGACAGTCAAAATTTTTTGGACACGTTATGAGAAGAAATGGATTGGAGAACTTAGTGACAACTGGCAAGATCGAAGGGAACAGACCAAGAGGAAGACCGAGATGAAAATATCTGGATGGCTTGGCCACATGGCATGGACGAGACAGGAGCACTGAGCTGATCCACGACTCTGGTGACCGAGTGAAATGGCGAGTCATGACCGCCCACGCTTTCCAGCATGGCACATGATTGATTGATTGGTCTATCTGCCAGGCTGCATGCAGACTATCACTTACAACTTTCTTCTCTTTAATTTCTTGAAGGTTAATCATCCACAGTAAGCTAATTTGTCTTATAACTCCTGTATTTTAAACCACCCTTGACTTTTATTGCATTTTTGGATTCTCTGTTCAATTTCTCATGTAGGTGAAGAGTTTCAACAATAACCGCTTCTTACTTTGTTAGGAAAAAACTTTTAGCACAACCACGAAAATGAGATATGGCAGCCATAACACAAATTTGAGATGGCGTCGCCCATGCTATAGACATTACTAAACTATAGCGGACTTGAAAATTAATGCGCAAATAAGACAAGAGACTAAGCAAGATATTGTATCCAATTTTATAAGAAAACGCCATTGGAACTACATTGGCCATGTACTCAGAATGGACAAGACAGGACTCCCCTACCAAGCTCTCATAGGGTCACCAGTAGGGAAAAGAAAACGGGGAAGACCAAGAGAGACCTTGCGTAGAACCATCATCAGAGAAGGCTCATTCAACGGCCAAGTGAACATGCAAGAACTACAACAGGTAGCAGCGAACCACCAGACATAGAGAGCCATGACTTCTGCTCTATGCGCCGACTTAGGCTCAAGAGGTAAGATTAACTAACTAAGAACTGGTAATTTAACTACTAAAATTAAACAGAATACAAGTGTAATTTTTAGCAGTAATGTATCTGTGTATTTGTATAATATTTCAGCATTTGACATGACTGAAAATAATTTTGAAAGCCAGTTTTCAGGCCCGTCTAAACCTGTAAGTAGTGTAAGGAGTACTTTTTTTATAAGCAGCGCAGCAGTACATAATTATTTAAATTTAAATACAATACTGTAAAATAAGTTTTTATTGTTTTTAAAGTTAGTATTTAATTATTAATTGCTCACTTTTATATACAGAACAGTTTAGCTTAGTTTCTAAACTAAAAATAGCGTAATTATAGAGCAGAAGTAAAAATCAATTATTATTATTAGCGAAAATGACTGCTTAGTTATGCAGCAGTTACAAACTTATTTACTTACATTAATGCATGATATTTAATCAACAAAAGAAAGCTGTCACAATGCAATGGGTGCATCAAGACAATGTGAGTACATTTTTATGAATTGTTCTTTCACTAACGACAAACATTTCACTAACGGCGAACATTTCACGTACATTTATTTAATATAAAAGGGCAGCTATTTATAACTGTTAATTAGGTCATGAGCACATCCTATCGAAAAGTCTTAAAAGTCAAGTGCATTTTTTCTCAGAGACTTGGAGGCTCTTGTGCTTTATGCGATGCTTTCGGCAGGCCGCCCTGCGGAAAGAGACCGAGCCATATGGGATAAAACCCGGTGCAATGAAGTCGATCATCTCGATCCTGTCGACATTCTATCGAAAGAGGAATGTGACTTTTACTTTCCTGTTACCAAAATGCACAATATAGTATACATCTTGTCAGGTTTGTTAGCGACACAATATGATATATACTTATGAGATATACATTTAATGAATAATAAACAATTGGTGGTCATTTTAAATTGTTAATTAGGTCACGGCACATCCTATCGAAAAATAGATAATACGTCAAGTTAAGCCTCGCCACCCTGGACGCAATGATATATGGTACTACGTTGTCCGTTTAAAAATAAACAAGCCACAGTAATAGAAGGCGGAATGTCTCAGCTTCCAATTTATTGAGCTGCGATAAAATCTCCCTTATTACTTAGGACCTCTTTACACTTCCTGGTTCTTAATTACGACACACAAAAATTCATAACTCCGCTAGAATTAACGTACACTCTTCGTTGAGATACCGTTGGATTCGTCTTGTCAAGCTGTATCCAAATGTGATGATTTCATAAGTAGAAACCCCATTTTAAAATATTCTCTATATATAGTAGCAATGTCAGAGATATCGAACTTCCGGTCTGTGGCGTGGTTGGATTTTCTTAATTTCGCGAACTTTTAGTTGCGTCCAATGATTTCACTTCCGGTCTGACCATGTCCATCTAGAATTCAATTAAACGAAAGCAGCGTGGTACGATGAAAGGGGAAGTTATTCTAATATTTTAAGTATTGGTTTTTCTGCTAGGCGCGAAAGAGATTGAGCCAAAAAAACCGTTTTCTCTGGATTTTATTTGATTCTATTCACGAATATTAAGGTAATTTGTCTTATAACTCCTGTAGCTTAAAGAAGTCTAAACTTTTTATTGTATTTTTGAATGCCTCGTCCAATTTTACATAAATGTGAAGAGTTTCAATACTGCTGGTGTTTGCTGGAGTTCAGGACAAAATATTTAGTGACATGGCCATGGCCGTCATGACTCGTACTCAAAATTTAAGATTGCGGCGCCCATACAATAAACTATAGCGGACCTGTATTTATTTATAATTAGAACTGGTAATTTAAGTACTAAAACTAAACAGAATACAAGTGTCATGTGTAGCAGTAATGTATCTGTGTACTTGCATAATATTTCAGCATTTTACATGACTGAAAATAATTTTGAAAGCCAGTTTTCAGACCCGTCTGTAAACTTGTAAGTAGTGTAACTGTAAGTAAGGAGTACTTTTTTTCTAAGCTGCGCTGCAGCACTTAATTATTTAAATTTAAATACAGTACTGTAAAATAAGTTATATGTTTTAAATAAGTTACTATCTAATTATTAATTGCTCACTATTAGATACAGAACAGTGTAATTGTAGAGCAGAAGTAGAAATCAATTTTTAGTGAATATTTAATTATTTAATATTTTAATTTTTTATTATTTAATATCTTTAATAATTAATTAACTGCTGCTTAATTTGTGCAGCAGTTACAAACTTACTTACTTACATTAATGCATGATATTTAATCAATAAAAGAAAGCTGTCGCAATGCAGTTAGGACATTAAGACAAATATGATAGTAGATTGTCGTGCTGTACCTGATGTGCTGAGAGAAGTGAGGAGTCTCGTTCATGCCAACGAACCAGACAAGCTAATACAGGAAAGTACTCTTACTAATAATTTACATATATTTAAAAAATTAGTTGTGAAACATAAAAAGCAATTAACCAAAGAATGGCCATCACTTGTGACACTCTTTCTTGAACCATTTCCTGTGACATTCAAGATTCTGCCTGTCACACCTACTTTGCCACAGCCTGTGTCAATTTGATAAAACAATTCAGGTGCACACCTTCCTGTGGTGAGTTTCTATATATTTGTTAAAATATGAATAAATTTAGTGGAACTGTGATCAATCAATCAGGTGCCGTCTCCACAATGAAGGTTGGCTGCAATGGATCTCCAACACTGTCTGTCTCTCACCCTGACTGTACATTCTCTTGATGTTATCTTCCCACTTGTATCGTTGTCTACCTCTTGCTTGCTTGCCCTCCAGTATGGTTTTTATAAGTGTCATGTCTTTTAATGTGGCCGAAATATTTCACTTGCCTCTTTTTTTTCTTTTTGTACTGCGACAAAGCTGAAAATATCAAAAATATAAAATTACACAGAGTAATGAAGCTTACATAAAAGAATAACGAAAAACACAGGACGTTTTGACTAGCTTCATCAGCAAACAAATACCTACACAAAATACAATAAATAATCACGGAGAAGACCCTCCAGTGACTACATTGTTAATTAGGTCAAGGCACATCCTATCGAAAAATAAATAATACGTCAAGTTAGGCCTCGCCGCCCCGGACGCAATGATATATGGCACAACGTTGTCCGTTTAAAAATAAACAAGCCACGGTAATAGAAGGCAAATAATAAACAATTGGCGGCCATTTTAAATTGTTAATTAGGTCACGGCACATCCTATCAAAAAATAAAAATACGTCAAGTTAGGCCTCGCCGCCCCGGACGCAATGATATATGGCACAACGTTGTCCGTTTAAAAATAAACAAGCCACGGTAATAGAAGGCAAATAATAAACAATTGGCGGCCATTTTAAATTGTTAATTAGGTCACGGCACATCCTATCAAAAAAATAAAAAATACGTCAAGTTAGGCCTCGCCGCCCCGGACGCAATGATATATGGCACAACGTTGTCCGTTTAAAAATAAACAAGCCACGGTAATAGAAGGCAGAATTTCTCAGCTTCCAATTTTAGGGCCGCGATAAAATCTTACTTATCTCTTAGGTTATCATTGCACTTCCTGGTATTAAATTACGTCACCAATAAATTCATAACGATTAACTCCGCTTAGAATTAACGTATACTCTTCGTTGAGATACCGTTGGATTCGTCTTGTCAAGCTCTATCTAACTGGTAAGATTTCATAAGTAAAAACCCAATTTTTAAATATTGACCAAAATTGCTATTATAATTATAATATATATAATATATATGCTATTTTTTGCTATCTCAGTAGTCTTTCACTTTGGCAAGCGTCAATAGACAATACTGAATACACTCAGTTACACAATTCAGTCCTAAATAAAATAAATTACTTTAAAACCACTCACAGATTCTGGTTTTCCTAGTGCAGATGCGATCAGTTTCGAAGCTGCTGATAGGAAATCTTTGGGGATCTGCTCCCGTTTCAGATTTGTGGATATGGCGAAGGTCGGCATCTTAAACTGTAACACAAAACTAGAAACGACGCCTTCCCTCTCGCCGGATATCGTCTGCTTGTGTACGTCAGGGTGGCCAGGGCTGCTCTTGGGAGAGATGCCAAAGAAGCAATCATCATCATCATCATCTTCCACTTCTGCCGTCGAGCATCATGGGGAGGAATAATTTGCGTTCCAGCGCCCGGTGGAAGGCACTGGATAGTGTCATTCCGTGTGGTTGTACAATGTCTCTGATGTCGTCAATCCATTTGCTTCTTGGACGTCCTCGTGGTCTCGTCGCAGATGATCTTTGATGTTAAGGCCAGTGATGGTAGTTGCTGATGTTGCATTCTAACAACATGGCCAAACCACTTGATCTTTTGTCTTTCAATAAATGTGGCACAAGGTGTTGATCCCACAGTCTGTCTGATAGTAGCATTTCTTACTCGGTCTGAGATTGTTAAGTTGGCAGCTCTCCTCGGGCATCTCATTTCGCAGGTGTTTTTTTTTTTTTTTATAATAAAAAAGAAGCCATAAAGATAGAAATTGCTGTTGCTTCTTGTTTTTCTTTTTCTTTCTTTTCTCTTCTTATCCCTTCTTTTTCTTCTGCTTCTTCTTTTCTCCTTCTTCTTCGTATACCATCATACGTCAATATGAATAAGTCCAAAAATCAACAGTAAACTTGGGCTTGTTGACATCTCCATAATGTTTGTCTTCAAATCTCTAGACGAACAGTACAGTTTACACTCAACAACACAACTAGACAATAGCTCCGTCAGTCGCTCTCCCTAGACCAGGGGTCACCAAACTTTTTTCACGGCGGGCCGGATAACTGACAAAATGACGAGCTCGGGCCGAATACTCATTCTGTACAATACTACGCCGATCTCCGTGGCAAAGGTCTTAGTGACGCGGTTTGTAATCCCGGCAACCCGCGTTCGAAACACAGCTGCGCGCGATTTGGCATCAGACCACGTTGCGCTGGTTTTTTACGCTATGGTATTGGTGCCGGTCGTTCAGAAAGCAATGGCAAGCTACTGAACGTAAACTTGCCATGACATCAACAGGAGCAAAAAATGCTGGTGTTGACCGCAAACGTCCTGTAAAGGATATGCAACTAACTTTAACAATATTTGCAAGCCAGAATAAAAGCTCTGGTAAAAATGACGAAAAACTAAGTTAATCATGGGTGAGTGGCGTATAATGCACAAAAAGACAAAGACAACCAACATATTTATTTACATTAAAAAAGTTATCAAAGAAGGCGGCGTTAGTAAAATGAGTTACTGTCGTGTCCTCCTTTAAAGTGTCGTCCCTGGAGTGAGGAGAGTCTACACCCACATTATAATATTTTTCTTTCCTATCAATATCCTGGAGAATCCACCAGCTTCCGTCCAACACACTCCATCAGCCCGTGGACACCTTTTCCTATCACTCTCTCACTGTCGTACTATGCCCCCTCTCATACTTCCCCAACGCAACATACTCAACAACTCTTGCTTCTAAAAATTAATAAAGATTAATTTATTAAAAGAAAAGTGTAACGTATATGAGACGTGTATGCGAAGAAAATGTGTGTCGTGTATTATAAAATAAATGTATATGTCAGCCTTCAAAGTTCAGGATCATAGTGCACATATCATGGCAAGGATTACACGACATCACACGAGTCAGTACAATAGACCTCACCGAAGTCGTATCCTTCTCTCCAGACATGTCCTCCTCCAGGAGCTCTGATGACCATGAGATCTGAATCCCAGGTAAATATATAATCCGTGGAAAATACTATTATTGTTCCTAACACAACGGTTCCTATTAGTTCTGTATTTTCACTCTAAAACAGTCAAGGTATCTAGAAAAAAATGGCTTGCTTTATTCACTAGATATAGTCTGAAAGTTCTGATTTCCTTGATACGTGGAACAACTACACTTCAATGTTTGGTTTCATCTAATGTGAACATCAGTTCCTACTGATCTAGTTCCACATGGGCTGAACATCCATCACTTCAGGTGTGTTAACGATTGGTATGCACTCATGTATGATACTTATACCATTAAGCTCCACCGAGCAATGTGTATTAACTTCTTCCGTTGCGAAAGTGGCTGGCCCATCTCTCTACCTCATAATTTATCCGGGATCAGATTTTTCATTGGTTCCGGGTTCTTCATTCCAACCAGAGGAAACCTGTAAAATAAATCATACAACTGGTGATAGCCTCCCCGTCACTGATCTCTATTAGATTATCGTGGCCATCGGCCTCGCTCAGAAAATACAGTGAACTACTCTGTCAGGGACAGATGACTCAACCCATTGGTTATCATCAGGCCAAGACAAGAAAAATAAATCAACAAACAGAATGCGGAGCCCCGCCCACCAGGGACACCTACTGGAATTTCCCAATTATCCCTCATTACTCAATTCTCAATTAGTAAAGCCTATCAACACTTCACGAGTCTATTTTCAACTAACAGAGCCAAGTATCACTTCCCTACTCTAGCTAGTTTTCCACTAACAGTGCTAATCATCACACTTTAGTTTTAACAAGGCTACAGCCTATATTAATTAGAACTAATTATAATAGGTTCTACCTTAGGCAACACCGCAGTTAGATCCAATTACATCCACTCTTGCCATGACAGGCACGTGTAAAATTAAATTAACTCAATTCGCACACGGTAGACATTTTCCAATCAGAACTGCAGTGCCGAAGCACATCCGCTAAAATCCAAGGTTTGAGTTCAACTGTCCTCTCCAATCATGGTTTTTGGCAAAACCTAAAATTGGTCACGTGACGGTATTCTTCTGGTCCACACAGGTGTTATTTGGACATATCATCCATTGTCAAGAATCCATTTTCCCTGGCCTAGTCACTGTCAGAGTTGTCATCAGTTGTTTTGACTCCCCCAACAAACTAACGAGTTACTGTATGATCCCAACAACAGTTTTCCCCAACAAGCTGCCAATCTTCTTGATGTCCCGAAAACTATAAATTGACAGACGGACTGTTTTCTTCCGAGCTGAGTACTTCCGCTTCCACTCCGACCTGTTTATAAACTGTCAAAGCGATGTATGATTCAGCTCACCCACTTCCCCTACACATCTGCAGCTGTTAACTTTGCCCGACATGTGATGGCTGACATCCGATTGCAACCAGGATCCGACGGGTTCCATCTGTATTCAAATGTTGACAAACTGTCAAAGCGGTGCAGGGATTTGTCTCACTCACCACCGAATGTTCCCAATCCGTCGACCAGATGTAAACACGTGCAGCTACATTTTCTGGATTTGTTGAAACAACCTTTGGCCTCGAACATCCGCTAATTCAGAACGCCTTTATTCTCATAATGGTTAAATCACGTTGGTCCATCATGTGACATAGGCCCCCTCTTAAGAGAGTAGTCCATCTCACTCTTCTCCACCGTGATTTTAATCCAGATGATTCATTCTTCTTCTTCAGGAGCTGGGTGTCTTGACAAGAAGTCCGCTCCAACATTTTCCTTCCCAGGAATGTACTCCACTGTGAAATTATAGGGTTGCAGTAACAACGACCACCGCATCAAACGGGCGTTGAGCTTCTGAGAAGTAGCCAGGAACATCAGGGGCTGATGATCCGACTGGACTCGAAACTTAACTCCATACAAATATGGCTGGAATTTTTGCACTGCCCATACGAGAGACAAGCACTCTCTCTCGACGGTTGAATAATTCCTCTCCGCCTGTAGAAGTTTCTTACTTGCGTATGCTACAGGTTTCAAAACCGAAGCATCGTCTTTTCCTTCCTGTAACAGAGCTGCCCCAATCCCAATCGCACTCGCATCCGTTCTCAACACAAATGGTTTGGAAAGGTAAGGGAGCTGTAATACAGGTTTGCTGACCAAGGCCTCCTTTAACTGACTATAGGCATTCTCACATTCTGGTGTCCAAATGATTTGGTCCAGGAATCCCTTTTTCAAGGTTTCCGTCAACGGAGCTCCCAGTTCAGTGAAATGTGGGATAAATTTGTGGTAGAACCCACACAACGAGAGAAAAGATCGCACATCCTTCTTCGTTTTTGGCCTTGGTGCCTTTCTGATTTTCTCCAGGTTCTTCTCTTCTGGGACAATGTGTCCTGGAGTGATGGTGTGACCTAGAAATTCCAGAGTCTGGTAACCAATCATGCACTTGGTTGGACGAGCGGTAAGCCCTGCTTCCTTGAGCCTATTAAACACTCTCTCCAAGGATTGTAAATGGTCATCCAAGCTGTCACTGGAAATCAGAATATCATCCATGAATGAGATGATGGATGGATCCTGTAACGGATCTAGTAAAGTCCTCATCATGCGTGTAAACACACTAGGTGCATTGCTGAGTCCAAAGGGCATGACCTTGAATTCGCAGTGTCCACTGGTTGTACTGAAAGCCAACAGTGGTCGAATCTCCGGTTTTACTGGTATCTGATAGTACCCCCGACTCAGATCCACCTTTGAAAAGTACCGAGCCTTATGGAGCCTAGCGAATAACTGAGTTGGATTCGGCAAAGGTTCCACCTGAAATTGTGTGTGACTGTTCAGAAGTCGGTAGTCTATACACAACCGGTGTTCTCCACTTGGTTTCCGTAACAAAACTACCCCTGCATTGTATGGGGATGTGGATGGTGCAATCACGTCACCTCCAGCAGTTTTTGTATTTCCTCCTCCAGGGCCTTTTCTTTAGACAATGGCACTGGGTAAACCTTTTGGCGAACAGGCTCCTGTGTGGTCAAAGTCATCTCGAACTCAACCAACCTCGTTCGTCCTGGTTTATCAGTCAGTATCTCCTTATGAGACTTGAGAACCTGGGTTATCCTTTCCCTCTCCTGGGAGGTCAGATCAGGGTTCACTTGCACATCCCTATAGGTTTCCTGGTGTACCAAGGGATATTCCCTGCCCTCGCTGGTTCCCACTTCTGTCTCCACTGCAACTGCCATTGCCATGAGGTGAGCTGCCTTGTCTCCGGGTCTCTCTTCATATTTCCGCAAGAGATTGATATGGAAAATCTTCGACTTTCCCCGGATCCGGATCTGATAGTTGGTTCTGGATATCACCCTTTCCACGGGAAATGGTCCTTGCCAACCTATCTCCAGTTTGTTGTTTCCCGTTGGGAGTAGCAACAAGACTTTATCTCCCACCTCTAGAGATCTTTCTTTAGACCTACGGTTGTAGTAAGCCGCATGTCTTTTCCTGGCCTTTTTCAAGTTTTGATTTGCCAGAGTCCATCCCTTGTGGAGTTTTTCTTTCAGTTCCTCCACATATTTGTAGGATGAGATCACTTCTTCTGACGTCCCCTCTTCAGTCCAACTCCTCAACATGGCTTCCAACGGTCCCTTGATTGGACGACCAAACAGCAACGTAGCGGGTGGTAGTCCTGTTGAGCCATGAGGAACTTCCCGATAGGCAAAGAGTGCTGCTGGGATATATTCATCCCACCTATCAGGTTTTTCCTGCGCTAGTTTCCTGAGCATTGTCATCAACGTGCCGTTGAAACGCTCTACTTGTCCATTGGCTTGAGGGTGGTAAGGGCTGGTATGTATGTGGTTAGAGTGAAACACCCTAAATACCTCCTCCGTGAGTTTTCCACAAAACTGAGATCCATTGTCCGTCAGAATTTGATCCGGAAAGCCTAATCTGGTAAAGGCCTCCATCAGTGTGTCCGCCACTCTTTTCGAGTCAATCGTGGTCAACGGTATGGCCTCACCCCACATTGTACAGCAATCCACCATTGTGAGTATATACATGTTCCTCTTCCTAGACCTGGGAAGTGGACCCACGATATCGATGGCTACCCTCTCGAAAGGAGAGTTCACGATGGGCATCTCACCCAACACCACCGGTGCTGTCCAGTGTTTCGGTGCCACCCTCTGGCACTCAGGGCATGACTTCACATAACGACGCACATCATCTGTCATTCCCGGCCAATAGTAATGGCAGGAAATCCGCTGCATGGTGGCGGCAATACCTATGTGTCCACTAAATGAGATGGTATGCCCCATATGAAGAATCTGGGTCCGGTGAGCTTTCGGGACGACCAACTGACCGTATAGGTTGTCTCCCCTTCCTGCTCTCCTGTAGAGTATCCTATTCTTCATGTAGTACTGCCCCCGTCCTGGTGGATCAGCACTTTTCTGCATCTTTCTGTAGCAAGGACGTAAAGTATCATCCTCACTCTGGGCAGTTCGTAGCTCCCCCGGCATTGGGTTAGTCACAATTGCTTCTGCCTCTTCTGTTTTCGTCTGAGAGCGAGTCTGCATTGCTCCCATATGGATTGGCTCCCTGGGCATTCCCAGAAAGACATACCGGCAACCTAGGATTACTGGAAAATGGGATCGGTCAATACAGCGGCCTTGATGGTGCCGGTGACGTACCTTGACCGAATCTTCACATTAGCAATGGGCAATTTCATGACTACAGCACTCTTCTGTGCAGGCTGTATCTCCATGGTTTCACCTGTGAAATGTTCTGGATGTACCAGATCCGCAGAAATCACGGCCTCCCCATCCAGTCCTGTGTCGTATAAACACTCCACTTGACGACCGTTAACCTCTACCAATTCCACTACAGGTGGTTTTTCCTGGTCTGGAGTCTCTTCCTCGGCCTCGACCTGTTCGGTGGGCTCCACCTTAGGTTTCCCGGGGCACACGGCGAATTGAGTGTCTCCTGACTTTCCCCTGCAGTCAATAGCATTGTGCGTGTTTGACTTGCATGGGTTGCACCATTTCCCTGTCCTAGATTTTCTATTGCCGGACTTGAGTGAGCTCTCCTGGTGGCGAGCTTCCTTGTTGACCTTGGCATTTACCGTGACAACCTCCTTGAAAGTCACTTGACATTCTGCGAAGTGAGGGTTCTTAGCCTTCGATTTGCAGTCCCTCGTATTGTGAGAGGGTGACTTACAAATTTAACACCACTTCTCCGACCACGGTCGTTTTGGTGTAGAGCTTGAAGTTCTCTTGCTTCCCTCCTTCTTCTTCTCTGAACTATCCTCTGATTTTTGCACATAAGGTTCCCACTTTATTGTTCCTGAGTTTTTGGCTTTCTTCTTATCATGCTTCTCCTGACTTTTGGTGTTGGTGGAAAGGTTTTCCCCTGCCTCCCCATGTACCTCGACGAACCGTTCTGCTAATTTTGTCACGAGGTCAATACGTTCCGCTCCTTGTTCTCCCAGGAACGTCCTGAGAGGTTTAGACATTTGCTTCTTCAGCTGGTCGACCACCATGAGCTCTTCCAGACTCTCATAGTCATGTGCGAACCCAGCCAAATCCATCCACTTATGGAGATAAGATTTTAGACGCAAACTGTAGGCGGCAAACAACTCCCCCGGTTCTCGTTTCGCTGCTCGAAATTTTTTTCGGTAGGTATGTGACGTAACCTCGAATCGTTTCAGCAGAGCCGTCTTTAACTCGTCATAATTGTTCTCATGTCCTGGTGGCAGGCGAGAATAAACCTCGTAGCCTGTCCCGCGTAATCCTTGGGATAGCTTGAGATTCCATTTGTTACGCTCCAGACCCATAGCAACTGACATTGCCTCGAAGCGTTGAAGGTACTGGTCAATCTTCTCTTTGTCCTCCTCGTAGACTGCTAAAGGAAACTTCATAGTATGGTACCCATGTCCACCTACTGGTGTTGAGCCTGGGATGGAGGCACCTCCAACTGCTCCCTCAGTTTCCCCATTAGATTGACTCTTCAACTCGAGTTCCCTCATCCGGTACTCGTGCTCCCTTTTCTGAGCTTCTTGTTAAGCTTCCAGTTTCCTAGCTGCTTGCTCAGCTTCAAATTTCTTAGCTGCTTGCTCAGCTTCCAATTTCTTAGCTGCTTGCTCAGCTTCCAATTTCTTAGCTGCTTGCTTAGCTTCCAATTTCTTAGCTGCTTGTTCCAACTCCATCCTTCTCAATTCCAACTCGGCCTTTCGATCTTCCCTTTCTGCTTGACGATACTCTCTCTCCACTTCCTGTATGTAATCCGTTAGAGCAGACCCCGACAATCCCATGTCTTCCCCCTTTGCCCTTAATTCTGCTGTGCTTAGTTTAGGGGTGGCCATTTTACAGAGAGGTAAGCTAGCAGGTCGAGTACAATATAACTGCAAATTACTATACAGATATATGAACAAGTACTATAAATCTAGATATTACCACACACAGCACATTCACTCAGTGACAAGAGTAGAATCAGGACCACAGACCTATGCAGACGTGTGAAGTGTGAACAGGTAAGATATTAGTCCTAACCCCTATCCACATTCACTCTAGCTGGATTCTCCAATATAATATCTCCGTTTTATAACTAAGGATCCCGTGTCAAAAGACCCTGTTGTCAGAAGATCCCACTGTCAAAGGTTCCTGCTTGCAGGAGATCTCGCTGTCCAAGGATCACGTTTACGAGAGATCCCGCTGTCCAGGGATTCCGTTTACGAGAGATCCCGCTGCCCAAAGATTCCGTTATCGAGCCCCCAATAATGTCGTGTCCTCCTTTAAAGTGTCGTCCCTGGAGTGAGGAGAGTCTACACCCACATTATAATATTTTTCTTTCCTATCAATATCCTGGAGAATCCACCAGCTTCCGTCCAACACACTCCATCAGCCCGTGGACACCTTTTCCTATCACTCTCTCACTGTCGTACTATGCCCCCTCTCATACTTCCGCAACGCAACATACTCAACAACTCTTGCTTCTAAAAATTAATAAAGATTAATTTATTAAAAGAAAAGTGTAACGTATATGAGACGTGTATGCGAAGAAAATGTGTGTCGTGTATTATAAAATAAATGTATATGTCAGCCTTCAAAGTTCAGGATCATAGTGCACACATCATGGCAAGGATTACACGACATCACACGAGTCAGTACAATAGACCTCACCGAAGTCGTATCCTTCTCTCCAGACATGTCCTCCTCCAGGAGCTCTGATGACCATGAGATCTGAATCCCAGGTAAATATATAATCCGTGGAAAATACTATTATTGTTCCTAACACAACGGTTCCTATTAGTTCTGTATTTTCACTCTAAAACAGTCAAGGTATCTAGAAAAAAATGGCTTGCTTTATTCACTAGATATAGTCTGAAAGTTCTGATTTCCTTGATACGTGGAACAACTACACTTCAATGTTTGGTTTCATCTAATGTGAACATCAGTTCCTACTGATCTAGTTCCACATGGGCTGAACATCCATCACTTCAGGTGTGTTAACGATTGGTATGTACTCATGTATGATACTTATACCATTAAGCTCCACCGAGCAATGTGTATTAACTTCTTCCGTTGCGAAAGTGGCTGGCCCATCTCTCTACATCATAATTTATCCGGGATCGGATTTTTCATTGGTTCCGGGTTCTTCATTCCAACCAGAGGAAACCTGTAAAATAAATCATACAACTGGTGATAGCCTCCCCGTCACTGATCTCTATTAGATGATCGTGGCCATCGGCCTCGCTCAGAAAATACAGTGAACTACTCTGTCAGGGACAGATGACTCAACCCATTGGTTATCATCAGGCCAAGACAAGAAAAATAAATCAACAAACAGAATGCGGAGCCCCGCCCACCAGGGACACCTACTGGAATATCCCAATTATCCCTCATTACTCAATTCTCAATTAGTAAAGCCTATCAACACTTCACGAATCTATTTTCAACTAACAGAGCCAAGTATCACTTCCCTACTCTAGCTAGTTTTCCACTAACAGTGCTAATCATCACACTTTAGTTTTAACAAGGCTACAGCCTATATTAATTAGAATTATAATAGGTTCTACCTTAGGCAACACCGCAGTTAGATCCAATTACATCCACTCTTGCCATGACAGGCACGTGTAAAATTAAATTAACTCAATTCGCACACGGTAGACATTTTTCAATCAGAACTGCAGTGCCGAAGCACATCCGCTAAAATCCAAGGTTTGAGTTCAACTGTCCTCTCCAATCATGGTTTTTGGCAAAATCAAAAATTGGTCACGTGACGGTATTCTTCCGGTCCACACAGGTGTTATTTGGACATATCATCCATTGTCAAGAATCCATTTTCCCTGGCCTAGTCACTGTCAGAGTTGTCATCAGTTGTTTTGACTCCCCCAACAAACTAACGAGTTACTGTATGATCCCAACAACAGTTTTCCCCAACAAGCTGCCAATCTTCTTGATGTCCCGAAAACTATAAATTGACAGACGGACTGTTTTCTTCCGAGCTGAGTACTTCCGCTTCCACTCCGACCTGTTTATAAACTGTCAAAGTGATGTATGATTCAGCTCACCCACTTCCCCTACACATCTGCAGCTGTTAAATTTGCCCGACATGTGATGGCTGACATCCGATTGCAACCAGGATCCGACGGGTTCCATCTGTATTCAACTGTTGACAAACTGTCAAAGCGATGCAGGGATTTGTCTCACTCACCACCGAATGTTCCCAATCCGTCGACCAGATGTAAACACGTGCAGCTACATTTTCTGGATTTGTTGAAACAACCTTTGGCCTCGAACATCCGCTAATTCAGAACGCCTTTTATTCTCATAATGGTTAAATCACGTTGGTCCATCATGTGACAGTTACATCAGACCTTGTGTGCACATATCCGAATCTCACAAATTAAGCTGCAAAATACGGTTAGTGAGATTTGTGAAACTGATATTTGGCTTTCAAGATATCATCAATGTTTGGTTTGGGATAGCTGCATCCAATCAAGAGAATTCCTTTCAAATGTTCATCAGTCAATCTCTTTCGATGTGTTGACTTCACATACTTCATTTTTGAAAATGTTTGCTCACAGACATAAGTTGTTCCAAACACTGGTGTCATACCAGAGGCAAATTTCTTGTTTCAGAAACTCAACATCAGATAAGCAGCGGTAAAATTCAACAATTGTTCCTTCTCTGTGCTTCTCTTTCAACAAGTCATTTGCTTGCAAATCAATGAGCTCCAACTGTAGTTCAACTAGCACAGACCAGAACAGGTCATTCTTCTGCGCCTCAGAACAGGACACAATAGATTACGCAACCACATGTATACAAAATTCAAGATTGGTGACTCAGCCATGTGCACATGTGGTTTGGCGTCGCAGACAGCAGAGCACATACTCCAGGATTGCCCAAACTACAACATATCCAGGCGAACCTTCTGGCCTAGAGAGACAACAGTGGAAGATAAACTCTATGGACCGCTGAATGAACTAAAAAACACTGTTAGATTCATACAAGAGACAACATTGCAGTTATAAACATATTTTAGGCGAACGAAAGAAGAAGAAGAAGAACTAGCACATCATCAAGGTTACAATCGAGCGGATTCTAGAACAGAAGAATGTCACTCTCAGTTCCGTAAAGATCTGAAAATCTCTCCCAAAAATGATTTTTTCTAGTCACGAATAACTTTTATTTTTTTTTTCGGAAAATGGAGGTTGACATCTTCAGCGATTATAGCGCAAAATCCCGCCCATGATCAAATGCCAGATGTTCATCTATCCTTAGCCTGTTCGTCATTCCAGTCATTGACAATTTTACACAAGGTGAAGAGGAGAAGTGGACAAATGTTAAAGTTAAAACCAAGGGAGTGGCTCGTCTTCAGCACTGTGACCCTTTAATTTTAAGCTGATTCTAATAATAATTGTTCACTTCAACCATCTCATAACATAAAGACCGCCTTTGTCCCTGTATTTGTTGGTTCTTTAGTATGTTTATGGCCGAACAGAATAATATTACAGAGGCTACATGGGCAGAGTTTAGAGAAATCACCTGGGAGGTACAGTGTGCACAGTCCAGAGAAACCACCTGGGGGTTACAAATTGTCATAGTTAAGAGAAGTCACATCTAACATTTCCTCACATCTTAAGCAGAACATTTTGTTTTTAAAAGTGCACACCAGCTGCTGCTATTGATGTTCTAGCATTAATCTTTGACCACATGATGCCAGTTTCTGAGGAAGGAGAGCTCTGCAACACAGAGATTTTACTATGGTCATGGCTCAGGAGACAAGTCTCAGTACCAACCTGGCTTCTATGATGCAAGTACTTTCTGGGCTCAGAAACACACACATCAATATATCAAATTTGAATTACAACTCAGTCGTCCAGAGGATTTACAAACAGCTATCACACTCCACAAGCACACTTGCCACTTTTATCTGCTCACATAATGTGGCTTGTTGCTGAATGATACTGCCACCAAATAACGCCTTTAGAAACCACTGACTACCATTTTGACCTTTCCCCATAGGCTATGCTCGTGGCATACATTCTGACTTTCACTCATAGATTTGGTGCGTCCGTAGCTTAATTCAGGTCTGATACTAAGTGTGTTTAATATGTTTCCTAGTCGATCCAAACACCAAATATCGAGATCTGTGGAGAGACATGAACGCCTACGTCAACTGACAAGACACATGATGATGGTGACTCAATAAGCATTTTCTCATACTTTTTAATGTTGTTTATTATTATTAAATCAAACAAATGTACATGTTTAGGATTAAAGACCCAAAACAAACATTGTTTTAAAAATTATTTTTAAT
This sequence comes from Cepaea nemoralis, assembly GCA_014155875.1. Classification (NCBI taxonomy): domain Eukaryota; kingdom Metazoa; phylum Mollusca; class Gastropoda; order Stylommatophora; family Helicidae; genus Cepaea; species Cepaea nemoralis. The sequence continues at coordinate 29,056 of JACEFZ010021336.1, forward strand.
CAGTTAATTATCAATGAGGACATCATATAGAACAACCTAAAACATGACAGCTGTAACTATGTCAAACTAGAACTTGCTGTCACAAATTTATGACAGAAAGGATTGGATGTGGTTGTGTTTAGAGGATGTCAGTGTAAATGTTGTGTTGAGTGACTGATCACCAGTTATAAATCAATATTCGAACACCATGCTGCACATTTTTTTTTCCGCGTTTCCATCCTGTTTTAGGATATTGCGGTCAACACCAACATCTTTCAGCCATATGTTGATTCCTAGGCTAGATTACGCTCATCAGCACGCCACAACTTTCTGAGCGACCGGCTCCATACTCTCAGAAGTCATTAGCGTGACTCAAACCACCATGCTGCGCATACACGATTTTAATTTGAAACAAACACGATGATATAACACTTATCCAAAAAAAAAACTTCCGTAGTAGAAATATATCTCTATTTCATACAATAAAGTCCTGCGACCATACCATAGCCGTTTACTGGCCTCACACTCTAAACTGTTTTGAACTCTTCTCCATCCGTGACTCTAAATATCTCCTTTGAGTATCTTCGATCTGGGCCCATATCCCCTCACTGGTCCAGAACATAATGCCCTAGCTATGTCTTCTTGGTGTAGCCGCCAACACCACTCTCTGAATATCTCCTCTCTGGTCCAGGGTCCCTCATTGGCCCAATACTCAGTGCTTAAAGATACTACCGGCTGAAGTTCCTCCAACTTCGCCCCAAGACCAACTGTCCCTCATTTCCCCAGCCGTGTGTCTTTATTTGTGTCTTTATTGTGAAACTTGGACAGTGTGCAGTCAAGCTGAAAAACATCTGATGGCTGCAGAAATGTGGTTTCTGAGGAAAATGCAAAGAATACCATGGACAGATAGAAAAACCAATGGCCAAGTACTACAGGAGACAAATGAAAATCGTAGATTGATTAGAAAATTAGACGTAGACAGTCAAAAATTTTTGGACATGTTATGAGAAGAAATGGACTGGAGAACTTAGTGACAACTGGCAAGATCGAGGGGAACAGACCAAGAGGAAAACCGAGAGGAAAATATCTGGATGGCTTGGCCACATGGCATGGACGAGACAGGAACACTGAGCTGATCCACGACTCTGGTGATCGAGTGAAATGGCGAGTCATGACCGCCCACGCTTTCCGGCATGGCACATGATTGATTGATTGTGTCTTTATTCCCTCTTCCCGGACCTTCCAAGAAATGCCTTTAACCCCGTGACCCTACTTATCAGTTCCCATGAAAATTACATTTAGAATTCTCCTTTGTTTCTTAGTCGTCTCTCACGATTCACCTTCCCACCGAGAATTCTAATCTATACCTGATATCCTAACCACTTGTTTAGGTGCTTCTCGCATTTGCGAACGATTTATATGATGTGTACGTGCCTTAACCAACACTTTGTCTTGGACTATCCAAGTTTGTTGAAGATTGTGATTAACCCTCCTAGCCTCACATCTGCATATTCTTCTCTGACCTATTTACTCTTGCTTATGTTGTAAAATTCTTAACTAGAACGTTCACCCCAATTTTTTGTAAACCCAGGCATATTACACTTGACAATCATTAATAAAAATCATTTATTATAGACCAGGCTATGAATGTGTGATTGGAATGACAACTGTCAAGACATTTTAACCAAAAGTGCTCCCATCCCAGACACACGTTGTGGCATCTATGTCAGAAATATTGATGTAGAACGCAAATTTTCTAAGTTTAATGAAGAATTCCCAGGTATTGATTAGCACTCATATTTAGGAAAGAAAAGGAAAGAAGTAAACACCAGAGGATAAACTAGACAATATAAAAGCTGAAAACTACAGGTACACCCATATTCAAACCTGTCTTGTCCAAATTGTGACAGCATCTTGCTGAAGGAACCAGTCTACTTTGATGCATGGTCAACTAATTAGATCCTGCTAAATAATTTGTGGCAGTCACGGAAATGCAGTGGCTAGAACACTTGTCTGCTGGCCTGGTGGTCTTTTAGTTCGAATTCACATTGAGACAGATTGTAAAAATTGACCTGGGCTCATAGGCCGACCATAAAATTAGTACCAAGAAATATTCTAGAAAGTAACGAGGTCGGCATGATACTAACCATATCATCCACTGAGTGCCGAGGGGTCTATACAAATCTGGGGCAAGGAACATACATGCCACGATGCATGTATAAAGGATACCTTTCTTATATTGTTTAGTCTGTCCTCTGATCTATTTAGTTACATTGTTACCCCAAGCCACGATGATCCATCCGCTCTTCCATACTATACACAATTCCCAAGGGTCTTGACCACACCTGCCCCATTGTGCACCAATACCCGACCCTAGCGATGCAGACCCAGCCAATCTGTTCGCCCACCTGCCTCTCAATACACCATCATATCCCAGGGAGAAGATCCAAAGTACACTAGCTGTCTTTGACTTGTTGCCAAAGATGTCAAACATCAACTACAGTTGGAGCAACAAGCAGAGGCTGGCAGCCAATTCAGTGGAGTGAAGGGAGTTAGTTGCTATCCTTGGAGACTACACCAAGTGCAATGGTGACTAATGGGCCAACAGCGTTAAAGGATAGAGGATCAGCTTCATTGCAACAGGTTTTACCCCATATGGATTGCCCTCTCCATAGAGCAGCAAGCTGCCATCTGAGAGCATCTCACACAGCACAAATTCTGCAGCTGCAGCAATGAACCCCAGGGGTTCCCAAAATATCCTCATTCATAATTGTGAGTCAGGTCTTATATATGACTGTGCTATCGTATGACAGTAGAGGGTACTACGTGCTTTCTGTTAGCGCTGAATGTTGGGCGGTGATCACCACACCCAACATCGTGCCAACGGCTTCAGACAGTGGAATGATATTAGCAAGGTACAGGCCTTATCCTAATGCGAGAAAATGCAACCTAAACACTAAATGACAAAGCAGAGAAGACCAGGCGCTAAGCCTTGGTCAGAAACTGCTCAAGGATTGAAGCTCCGACAGGCTGATAGTGTGAGCATTGCTTTGATGATCCAGCAGCTTCTCCAGTTTGCATTGTTCCAGATGTATTGGTAATACCTTTCCTCTGGAGTAAACTAGGCAGACAGAGAGAGAGGGATCTTGCTCCATGGGCAACACATGGTCTCTTCATTTAAGCTTAAACTATGTGCTATGGAGAGGTATAATTCTATCCCTGGTCTCCGCCATGGGATGTAGTTAGTATGCCTATTTTTAAGCACAGTGTAACAAACTATGGTCTGTCAAGACGGCCACGTGCCAACAGATCTTAACAAACTGCTACCTTCAGAACATGAGGCAGGCAACTTAATCATTTTGCCTGCAGACTCCAAGCTCCTAATTATTTTGCATTCAATGACCAAGAACAGAAGATAGGTTACCAACATCTGTCTGAATGAATGTAAGAGTAAGTACACAACAGACCTGTCCTGCTTGATGCCCAGTTGCTGTTCAATGAACCCACTGAGCTTTGGGGCCAGCTTCCTGTTGTTATTCCCACCGACTGCACCAATGCTGGATAGGCAGATGACAGCACACGGCTCGTCTGAGCCACCAAAACTCATCACCTGATCTGAGCTGATTTGGATCAGCACATACTGACAGAGAAAAAAGATTATCCATGTAAGTACATTATTTCATGAGGTTTAAAAGAAAAAATTACTCCGGTGTAGATACTGCGGTAATTATGTAAGAGTATACAGCAGTGTATATATTGGGTCACAACACTGTGAAATGTGGTGATCAGCTTATTTCCTTAAGCTATTTTTTTTCTTAGCCTAGAAAAATTTTTAATACTGATTTTATCAGTTTGGACCATCTCTTGAAAATGCAGAGGCAATGATACCAGGCAGGCGGTTAGAAACCCTTTCAATAATAATAAAGAACTTGGAAATAAATAAGCAAATTTAAATAAATATCTAGGGTCAATTTTCACTTCAGATGAGAGAATGGATAGAGAAATTAACATGCGCTGTGCAAAGGCAAATCAGGCACTGGGTCAGTTAACGCCACTACTGACTCACAGAAAGACACCTATAACTACTAAAGTAAATCTCATAAGAACTATTTGTGGCCGACATTATGCTACCAATGTCAAACAGACTCTTATTGCAACTAGCAAGCACAAAATCGTACCAACAGAGATGAGACACCTTAGAAAATTTGCGGGAGTAATTGTGAGAGAAGGGATTGGGAATGAGGAAACAAGGAGACGACTAGGTCTTAAACCAGTCATGCAGTTTATTAAAGAACAACAGATTACACTGTTTGGGCACCTCACAAGAATGCTCTGGTGTCATCTGCCACATAGAGCCACACTGAAGAAATGATGGATACAGAGCTAGGGAAGACCACGTAAAAGATGGAGTGATGGTATCAAGAACAACTTTAGAGAAATGAATACCTACTTACAAAGCACATTGGAAAGGGCACATAAAGGATCTTTGCATCTTCATTGAGGTAAATGGAGGAACAGAAGAAGAAGAGGCACATTTGGTAGCCTATATTGTGCTAAGACCATAATTTTACATTACCAAATAGCATTCGATGGAAAACATGTTTAAATAGGAGAGTCAGAACTAACTAACCATAAGGCTGCCGCGGTAACGTTGTGGCTTGAGTATCAACAATGCCTAACATGGGTATCAAGAAATGTCTTGAGAAGTAAAGTCGACCGCTGTAATACTGGCCATATCATGTATCTAGTGTCATTAATAAATGGTGAGTCCCATATAATACTTTATAGTCTAATCATTAGAGTTATATTTTTTGTGATATGGGGCCAGTACCTTTATTTTATTGACTCATCATCATCATGTGCCATGCCGATAAGTGTGGGCGGTCATGTTTCGCCATCTCACACGATCACCAGAGTAATGGATCAGCTCCGTGTTCTTGTCTCGACCATGCCACGTGGCCAAGCCATCCAGATATCTATTCTCTGGTTTCCCTTGTTCTTTTCTCCTCAATCTTGCCAGTTGTCATTAAATTCTACAAAAAATTCCTCCCCCCCCCCCCCCCCCCCTAAAAAAAAAGTGACTATCTTTTTAAAAAAATCTTAAACGTCGAGAAGATCGACTTTATTACACCGGGATTTATTCCCATATGGCTCGATCTCTTTCTGCAGGGCGGCCCGCCGAACGTGTCGCACAAAGCACGAACTCCATAGCTCCAGCGACGACACCCAGGAGTCTCCGAATAAATGCACACGTGAAATGAAAGACGTCGCCCGGAATGAACCCACAACCTTCGGAGCACGGGGCAGCTGGCTTGACCACTTCGCAAGAGAGACTCCACATTTAACTACTCTAAACAGTTTATGGGTTTCATTTGTTTGTTGTAGGACTTGGTCGTTGGTTTTTCTGTCTGTCTATGGTGTTCTTTGCATTTTCCTCATAGACCAAATCTCCACTGCCATTAGATGTTTTTCAGCTTGACTCCTCATTGTCCACTCTTCACATCCATGCAAAAACACATGTTTTATGTAAACAATATAGCATAACACAAAGTAATGCAGCTTTTCATAACAGAATTGCGGCACATACAGGACGTTGCGGCGACTAGCCTTCATCAGCAATCAAATACATACACAAAACACAACATATAGTCGCGGAGAAGACCCTCCGGTGACTACATTAAGGCGTGACGACAGGGTGAGAAGAATAAAGAGATGAAAAAAATGAAAGCATTGAAGAGAAAATGAAAATTTAACAAAAAATGTTCCTAATCACCTGGGAATCCGAACGTGTTTTACCGAGAATGTCACCGTTATCTTCTTTTATACACTGCTGAGGGAATGGGGTATGGGTCTGTCACATAAAAACTTGATAGTTTCGATCGATGACAGAAAGTCGCGACAACTGTCTGCACACAGTCGGCATATCTTTAATCTGTAGTTGATCGAGAAGGGACAATAGCGCCATCCGTTTGCAAGGCGGAGGTCAGCCTTTAAAGTGATAGACGGAATGACTGGGCAGACGTCGGATGGGTCTTGTGATGTGAGGAAATTATTCTTTGGTTCACAGGCGGACAAGACTTTTTGTTGTACGGGAACCAGATTCTCAGATGAAAGCAAAATAGACGGCGAGTTGATTCCACCCATTCTAAAACAGAGGGAGAAAACCAGATTCTGGACTGTCTAGCGTCTAGACTTTTAGGTGACGTCACTAAACCCCGAATTAAAACCAGTTGAGGTAAACAAATTTGGGTTAGTCGACCAAAAGTTATGAAATGCTAAGGATCGGCGCAGTATTCCTAGTTGTGTTTATAGAGAGAGACTATAGTGTCAGTTTGTTGATGAATATCGGCGGACATCGATCCAGTCTGTGATTTTATAGTCTCCATCTACAACAGGAATATCCATATGGTATTCTATTAAACATATCTAACTTAGATTATTATTAGGAATAGAGTACAGTATAAGTGCGGTGATAGAAAGTATTATAGGAGCGTCGGCACTAGTAGCCTATTGTGTAGCTTAAACTAGCTTGTGTGATATATCATTTAACTCAGGAAGTTAAGGACAATGTAGTGGGATAATATTTAGAGAGATTGAGGATGGTTGGGAGGGATGAAGGGAATGTGAAATAGTAGGATCTTCCAGTAGGGCATCTGCTGGGTTTCTACCCGTTTCCTTTAATCTTTCCTTGTCTTACCATGACTCAGACCAATGTGATGAGCTATTTCGCCGTATGACAGAGTTCGGTTCTCTGTTATAGATCTGAGTGCTGCTATCGGCCTACACTCACCTAATTAAGGTCAGAATTGAGTTGCTCTCACCAGGGTGTTCTCTATTCAACAGGTTCCACTCGATTGTTCTACGATATTCTACCAAGAAGCTAGTACCAAAGTTATAGAAAGTGATGGCTCACAGATGGCAGACAGAGGTTACTGAGAGGCTTTTACACTGGGCTCATAACCCAGTTGGTCTGCAGGAACCTGGCTTCTGCTGAGCAGGACATGATGCTTATACGTGTGTTTTCTTAAGTGATAGCTACATCACAGAAAATTCAGAACACTGTAGATAACACATGTACCAGGGACACCAATAGATATAATTCCCTGGAACATTAACATTATGTGTTAATATGGGGAAAATCTTATAACAAGTGACATACGAACTTTTAGGTTTTCCCAGGTGACATTAACGATATTTGTAAGATTCTCTAATCAACGAACATTTAATGAACAGAGTAGATTCACAGTGTGTGCTAGAGTGCAGACCAATATTGGACAGTGTCTATCATTGATGATCAAGCATCCTGATTGTTCGAGAGATATCGGAGAAAGTCGTCACGTGGCCGGAGAAACATCCTTGGGTGAGGTTTTCTGTCCGGAATATATGGTGCTGTTGTGTGCTCAGCACAGTGATGCAACTGACTTTGCTCCTGATTCACTGGTCTGATTCTACATACACATTAGAGTAGACGACACACATTCTACACATTACACACACACACTTCTCACTTACATACTCTTTGCTTTAATAAATTATTTTGTATTTATTTGTTGAAACTATAAGTTGTTGAGTATGTTGTGTTGGGGAAGAATGAGAGGGGGCATGATCCAGTGGTGAGTGAGAGTAAGAAAGAGATGTCTATAGACTGAAGGAGTGTTGTGGACGGACTCTGGTGGATTCTCCATAGTAATGATATTGGGTTAAATAAAATGTGGGTGTTGATTCCCCTCACTCCAGGGACGACACTAAAGTAATAAAGTAAAGTATTACTACGACATTATTGGGGGCACGTAAACGGAATCTTTTGACAGCGGGATCTCTTGTAGATGGGATCTTTTGACAGCGGGATCTCTTGACAACGGGGTCTTTTGACACGGGATTTCTCGACACGGGATCTTTAGTTAGAGGACGAAGATATCATATTAATGAGGATCCAGCTAGACTGAATGTGGATAGGGGTTAAGACACATATCTTGCCTGTTCACACTTCACACGTCTGCATAAGTCTGTGGTCCTGATTCTGCTCTTGTCACTGAGTAATTGTGTTGTGTTGTGCTGTGTGTTATTATATATATAGATACATTTTAAATAGTGCTTATCTATATATTTGTTTTGAGATAAATTGTACTCAACCTGCTGACTTACCTCTCTGAAAAATGGCCACTCCTAAACTAACTATGGCAGAACTAAGGGCAAGGGGGGGGGGGAAGAAATGGGCTTGTCGGTTTCTGCACTAACAGATTACATACAGGAGGTGGAGAGAGATTGGCGTCAAGCAGAAGGGAAGATCGGAAGGCCGAGATGGAATTGAGAAAGATGGAGTTAGAAACTAAGAGGATAGAAGTTGAGCAGGCAGCTAAGAAACTGGAAGCAAAGCAAGCTGCTAAGAAACTTGAAGCTGAGCAAGCCACTAGAAGGCTGGAAATTGAAACTTAGAAGGCAGCTAGGAAACTTGAGGTTGAGCAAGCTGCTAAGCAACGGGAAGCTGAACAAGAGGCTCAGAAAAGGGAGCACGAGTACCGGATGCGGGAACTCGAGATTAAGAGGCAATATAGTGGGGAAACTGAGGGAGCAGTGGGAGGTTCCTCTCACCCTGGCTCAACCCCAGTGGGTGGACATAGTTACCATACTATGAAGTTCCCTCTAGCGATCTACGAGGAGGACAAGGAGAAGATTGGCAAGTACCTTCAACGCTCCGAGGCTATGTCGGTTGCTATGGGTCTGGATCGTGACAAATGGAATCTTAAGCTATCCCAGGGATTACGCGGGACCGGTTACGAGGTTTATTCTCGCCTGCCGCCAGGACACGAGAACAATTATGACGAGTTGAAAACGGCTCTGCTGAAACGTTCCAAGGTTACGTCACATACCTACCAGAAAAAAATTCGAGGAGCGAAACGAGAACCGGGGGAGTTGTTTGCCACCTATAGTCTGCGTCTGAAAGCCTATCTCTTCTTCTTCTTCTTCTTCTTTCGTTCGCTTGAAATATGTCTATATCTGCAATGTCGTCTCTTGCATGAATTCAACTGTTTGTTTTTTTTTCAGTTCACACAGTGGTCCATAGAGTTTATCTTCCACTGTCGTCTCTCTAGGCCAGAAGGTTTGCCTAGAAATGTTATATTTTGGGCAGTCTTGGAGTATGTGCTCTGCTGTCTGCGACGCCAATCCACATGTGCACATGGCTGTTTCACCAATCTTGAATTTTGTATACATGTGGTTGCGTAATCTATTGTGTCCTGTTCTGAGGCGAAGAATAATGACATGTTCTGGTCTGTCCATAACGTGGTAGTCATCTTGAGCAGGTTTTGGTGGCTTTCTGACTGATTTGATCATTCTTTTCTTTTGGTGGTATGTAACGGGCACATCAGGCTGTTCTTCTTTGGCTCCTTCCTTAGCCAATTGATCAGCTCTGTCGTTTCCAGGTACTCCACAGTGGGATGGTATCCACTGTATGGTGACTTTATGCTGACTGCTAAGTTCAGAAAGTAGTGTCCTTAGTACTGGCAATTTCCCAGAGAGGAGCGCCTCGAGTACTGATTTTGCATCTGTTAGTAGCACCACAGGTTGTGTACCATTGCTGTTATTTAGTAATTTCTCTGTTGCTATCTTGATTGCCTCAATTTCGGCATCATAGTTATGGCAGTACTTTCCTGTCGGTACTCTGGCTGTGTCCCTAGTATTATTTGCGTATTCTATGTACACTCCCGCTCCTCCATTTCGAACAGCATTTTGTGCTGACCCATCTGTGTAGACTCGGATCCAGAGATTCTGTGGGTATTCTTCATCAAGGAAGCTGAGAGTGGCTGTTCTGCGCTGCACACTGTTCTGTTCTTCCTTGTCAAATATTCCTCTCACTTTTGTCTGGATTTGTAACGATAGTCTATGCTCATCTTTCCATGGAGTTCGCTCTGGAATAGTTGTTAGGGGGATACCAACTGTGGGCAGATCAGTGGTTTCTCTGCAGAGTCGTTTGGCCTGGTGGATAAAACTACTTCTTTTCAACCGCCCCATAGCTAGGTTTTCAAATCTGTTCTTCATAGGGTGGCCTGGCAAGCTGAGGAACTTTTCTGCTTGTATTAGCGTTTTCGTATCTCTGCGCTCACTCAGTGCCTGTGTCCTCCCCATCTTCTCCATTTCCACTATAGGGGTTGATCTCATCCCTCCTGTGGTGACTCTAAGTGCTTGATTTTGCACCTTGTCCAGCTCTTGTAGTGAGGTTTTTTATGCTGAATACCACGCAGTTGACTCATATTCCAGGTGTGGTCGTATGCTCTGTTGGTAAACTTTGCTAAGTATTTTCGTACTGGCTCCCCATGTGGTTCCACTTAGCTTTCTCAGGATGGCTGTTTTCCTTCTGGCTTTTGCTACTGCTTTGTTGATGTGCTTTCTCCATGTCAGCTTGCCATCAAATGTTACTCCAAGGTATGTTGGTTCTTTATCTTCTCTTAGGGGTGTTCCATTTATCTGGATGATCCCTGCCTTTTGTTTTGGAGAGAGGGTAAATAGGGTGGTGCTGCCCTTGTCAGTGTTTATGCTGACACACCATCTATTTGCCCATGCAGCAAATGTATCTACAGCTCTTTGTAGCAATCTGGTGGCCACTGATGCATATTCATTTGTGCTCCATAGAACCAGGTCATCGGCGTACATTGCCGCTTTAATTCCATGCGATAGGTGAGCAACAAGATCATTGATGAAGATTAGAAAAAGTGTGGGGGACAAGACTCCGCCCTGGGGAACACCGCAGCGCAGTAGTACTTTCTTGCTCTTGAGTCCGTCTATCTGTACTCGGGCTCTTCTGTTGTGCAAGTATGCTTTCACCCACTTGTACATTCTTCCATTGACTTTGCAGTTTCTCAGTTTCTTCATCAGACCTTCTTTTTAGACTTTGTCAAAGGCTTTCTTCAGATCTATCCATGCCGCAAGCACCAGCTTCTTCTCTTGGAATGCATCCTCAATTTCTTGTGAGAGGTAGGTTCTCTGTTCTTCCGTAGAGTAGCACTGCCTAAAGCCAGCCTGCTGTGGCACAAGGATGTTTTTACTTTCAATGTACCACTGCAGTCTGTGATTGATGATGCGCTCCAGTGTTTTGCAGAGACAGCTGGTGAGGCTAATTGGTCTGTAGCTAGAGGCAATGGAACCATCTTTCCCTGATTTTAGGAGGGGTATCATGATTGCTTCTCTCCAGGCTTGTGGAACACTGCCTAAGGTCCAGCTGTTATTGAAGATCTGCAACAGCTTTGTTTTGGCCTCTGTTCCTAGGTTCCTGATCATTTCATTGGAGATACTATCAGCTCCTGGTGACTTTCTCATTTTCAGTTTTGATATGGCTAGCTCCAGTTCGCTGATTGTGATGGGTGCCTCCAGAACCTCATGTACTATTTCCTTCTGTCCTGTATGTTGTCGTTTCTCTCGAATCTCTTGTTGTTTCTCTGGACTAATTTTGATATTGCTATCTTGTGCGAACGAGTCCGCAAAATGGTCAGCTGCTTGCTTTCTTGTTAAAATTTTTCCATCTTTATGTAGCGCAATTTTTGAGTTTCTCCCTGTGCCCTCGTCATTAAGCTGTTTTATTAGCTTCCACAATTTCCTTGTGTCTCTTTCAAAGTTCAGAGACTCCGTTTTCTCCTGCCAGCTTTTCCGTCTAGCCTGCAGCTTGGCCCTTTGAAATTTGGCTTTTGCGTGCTGGAATTTATTGTGGTGCTCTTGGCTGGGTGTGGCCTCTGCTTGCTTTCTACACACTTGAACATCATTATGCAACTGTTCCAGTTCACTACTCCAGTAGGGTTTATATTGTTTACGGGCTCCTCTTGGTACTGTTTCTCGCGCTGCCTGTAGTATGCATTTCCCAAACTCTTCAACTACTTTATTTATGTCTTTCTCAGTGTTCAGGTTTCTAACCAGTATGCTGGTGCGAAGCTTGTACATTGCCCAGTCTGCTTTCTTGTAGTTCCACCTCGAGAGGGTGCTGCTTTCACTTACAAGCTCATTTTCTACGGTTAGAAAGACTGGCCGATGGTCACTGCCACCAAGTTGTTTCCCAACAATTCGTGTAATGTTCCACTCCAGGTCTGGTGAATGAAAAGCCAGGCCAGGTGTAGTTGTAGAGTGCCATGATCTCGAGTAGAAAGTATGTGGGTCGGACGGCTTGTTAATCAACATGAATCTATTCTCATCCTGCCAGTCTTCCAGTCTCTCTCCTCTCTGGTCCATGTGATCATAGCCCCAGCTCTGCGAGTGGCTGTTGAAATCGCCACACACAATCATTTTGTCTTTTAGTGGTAGTGTGTCCAGTGCCTGTGGGCGGTCACTTGGACAGCAGTAATTGATCAGATGTAGATCTGTATTACCTGTCTTAAGTTTAAGTGTCTGATACTCAGCCCCTTCCATGTAGACTTTGATTTGGGAAGCCATGATGTTATTTCTTACAAGGGTCAGTATCCCACCTTTTCGCATGTCCTTTCGGTCAGATCGGTAACACTGGTAGCCTCTGATTTTGAAGGCTTTATTTTCATTGAGGTGAGTTTCTTGCAAGCAACATATGCTTACTTTTTCTTGGTCCAAGATTTTTTCTAATTCTATGTTTTTGTTGCTGACTCCCTCCGCATTCCAGTGCATTATTTTAAGTCTTCGTTTAGTATGGCCAGTCGTCCTATTCTCGTGTCCCCTGGCTCCACAGGACATCTGAGAAGGACCTCCAGTAGTTGGGGTTGGACCCTTTCGAGACATAGGGCCCGTCACTGCACCTGCCTGGGGGTCCAAAGCAGGGCGAGCACCATAACAATTAGCAGTAGTCGACATATTCCATTTTGCGTGATTGCGTGGCATCCTGATTTCTGTGGTGCGCCTCTTGGCTGGTTGCCTCCGTCTTCAGCACCTTTCTTTGCTAGAGCAGACTGTGGTCTCACTCGAGTGTAGATGTGTACGCGCGCACACGCCTGTCTGCGCGTGCATGTACGTGCATACACATCTAGAGCATACTGGTTATTTTCCGGCGCCAGAGACTCGCCGTCGCCCCTTCTCCTGTTAGTGAAAACGAGCCCGCCACGTGAAGGCCAGGAGTTGAACTTTTGCTGCATAGGTTATGTATTCACTAGCCATTGAGGTATTTGAGCAATGTTGGGCGCTCACCCCAACACCGCGCCTCGGCTACATACAGCAACATTTGGAACCCAAAGCCTATCTCCATAAGTGGATGGATTTGGCTGGGTCGCGCATGACTATGAGAGTCTGGAAGAGCTCATGGTAGTCGACCAGATGCGAAAACAAATGTCGAAACCTCTCAGGACATTCTTGGGAGAACAAGGGGCGGAACGTATCGACATGGTGACGAAATTGGCAGAACGGTTCGTCGAGATACATGGGGAGGCAGCAGAAAACCTTTCTACCAACACCAAAAGTCAGGAAAAACATAACCTGAAGAAAGCCGAAAGCACGGGAACTAAGAAGGTGGAACCATATGTGAAAACTTCAGAGGAGAGGTTGGAGAAGACGAAGGAGGGAAGCAAGAGCACCTCGAGCTCTACCCAAAAACGACCGTGGTCGGAGAAGTGGTGTTCGATTTAGAAGTCGCCCTCTCACAATACGAGGGAATGCAAATCGAAGGCTAAGAACCCTCACTTCGCGGCATGTCAAGTGACTTCAAAGGATGTGGACACTGACAATGCCAACGTCGATAAGGAAGCTCGCCACCAGGAGAGCTCACTAAAGTCCGGCACTAGAAAATCTAGGACAGGGAAATGGTGCAAACACTGCAGGTCGAATACGCACAATGCTATTGACTGCAGGGGAAAGACAGGAGACTCAATTCGTCGTGTGCCCCGGGAAACCTAAAGTGGAGCCCACCAAACAGGTCGAGGCCGAGGAAGAGACTCCAGACCAGGATAAACCACCTGTAGTGGAATTGATAGAGGTTAACGGTCGTCAAGTTGAGTATCTGTATGACACTGGCCTGGATGGGGAGGCCGTGATTTCTGCGGATATGGTACACCCAGAACAATTCACAGGTGAGACCATGGAGATACAGCCTGCACAGAAGAGTGCTGTAGCCATGAAGTTGCCCATTGCCAGAGTGAAGATTCGGTCAAGATATGTCACCGACACAATCAAAGCCGCTGTATTGACCGATCCCATTTTTCCCGTCATCCTCGGTTGTCGGTATGTCTTTCTGGGAATTCCCAGGGAGCCAATCCATATGGGAGCAACACAGATTCGCTCTCAGACGAAAACGGATCAGACAGAAGCAATTGTGACTTACCCACTGCCAGGAGAGTTGCGAACTGCCCAGAGTGAGGATGCTACTTTACGCCCTTGCTACAAAAAGCTGCAGAGAAGTGCTGATCCATCCAAACGGGGGCAGTACTATATGAAGAATAGGATACTCTACAGGAGAGCCGGAAGGGGAGACAACCTATACGGTCAGTTGGTCGTCCCGAAAGCTCACCGGTCCCAGATTCTTCATATGGGGCATACCATCTCTTTTAGTGGACATATGGGTATTTCCGCCACCATGCAGCGAATTTCCTGTCATTACTATTGGCCGGGAATGACAGGTGATGTGCGTCGGTATGTGAAGTCATGCCCTGAGTGCCAGAGGGGGGCACCGAAACACTGGACAGCGCCGGTGGTCTTGGGTGAAATGCCCATCATGAACTCTCCTTTTGAGAGGGTAGCCATCGATATTGTGGGTCCACTTCCTAGGACTAGGAAGAGGAACATGTATATACTCACAATGGTGAATTGCTGTACAATGTGGGGTGAAGCCATATCGTTGACCACGACTGACTCGAAACGAGTGGCGGAAGCACTGATGGAGGCCTTTACCAGATTAGGCTTCCCTGATCAAATTCTGACGGACAATGGATCCCAGTTTTGTGGAAAATTAATGGAGGAGGTATTTAGGGTGTTCCACTCTAACCATATACATACCAGCCCTTACCACCCTCAAGCCAATGGACAAGTAGAGCGTTTCAACGGCACGTTGATGACAATGCTCAGGAAACTGGCACAGGAAAAACCTGATAGGTGAGATGAATATATCCCAGCAGCACTTTTTGCTTATCGGGAAGTACCTCATGGCTCAACAGGACTACCACCCGCTACGTTGCTGTTTGGTCGTCCAATCAAGGGACCGTTGGAAGCCATGTTGAGGAGTTGGACTGAGGAGGGGACTCAGAAGAAGTGATCTCTTCTTATAAATACGTGGAGGAACTGAAAGACAAACTTCACAAGGGATGGAATCTGGCGAATCAAAACTTGAAAAAAGCCAGAAAAAGACATGCGGCTTACTACAACCGTAGGTCTAACGACAGATCTCTAGAGGAGGGAGACAAAGTCTTGTTGCTACTCCCAACGGGAAACAACAAACTGGAGATAGGTTGGCAAGGACCATTTCCCGTGGAAAGGGTGATATCCAGAACCAACTATCAGATCCGGATCCGGGGAAAGTCGAAGATTTTCCACATCAATCTCTTGCGGAAATACGAGGAGAGATCCGGAGACAAAGCAGCTCACCTCATGGCAATGGCAGTTGCAGTGGAGACTGAAACGGGAACCAACGAGGGCAGGGAATATCCCTTGGTACACCAGGAAACCTACAAGGATGTGCAGGTGAACCCTGATCTGACCTCCCAGGAGAGGGAAAAGATAACCGAGGTTCTCGAGTCTCATAAGGAGATACTGACTGATAAATCAGGACGAACGAGGTTGGTGGAGTTCGAGATGACCTTGACCACACAAAAGCCTGTTCGCCAAAAGGTTTACCCAGTGCCATTCTCTAAAAAAAAAAAGGCCTTTGAGGAGGAAATACAGAAACTGCTGGAGGATGACGTGATTGCGCCATCCACATCCCCATACAATGCGGGGGTGGTTTTGTTACGCAAACCAAGTGGAGAACACCGGTTGTGTATAGACTACCGACTTCTGAACAGTCATACACAATTTCAGGTGGAACCTTTGCCGAATCCAACTAAGTTATTCGCGAGGCTCCATAATGCAAGGTATTTCTCAAAGGTGGATCTGAGTCGCGGGTATTATCAGATTCCGGTCAAACCAGAGGTTCGACCCCTACTGGCTTTCAGTACCCCCAGTGGACATTACGAATTCAAGGTCATGCACTTTGGACTCAGCAATGCACCTAGTGTGTTTACTCGCATGATGAGGATTTACTAGATCCCTTACAGGATCCGCCGGTCTCTGTGGCTGAAGGGCTTGCGAACGCGGTTTGTAAGCCCGTATACCCGGGTTCGAAACACGGTGGTGCTGGTTTTTTCGATAAAGGTATAGAGGCCGGTCGTTCAGAAAGCAATGGCAAACTACTGAACGTAACACTTGCCTAGTACATCAACAGCAGCTGAAAATGCTGGTGTTGACTGCAACGTCCCGTAAGGGATACGCAACAATTTTTTTTTTACCGGATCCGTCCATCATCTCATTCATGGATGATATTCTGATTTCCAGTGACAGTTTGGATGACTATTTGCAATCCTTGGAGAGAGTTTTCAATAGGCTCAGGGAAGCAGGTACCGCTCGCCCACCCAAGTTCATGATTGGTTACCAAACTCTGGAATTTCTAGGTCACATCATCACTCCAGGACAAATTGCCCCAGAGAAAAAGAACCTAGAGAAAATCAGGTGTGTTCCAAGGCCAAAAATGAAGAAGGATGTGCGATCCTTTCTCTCGTTATGTGGGTTCTACCACAAATTTATCCCACATTTCACTGAACTGGGAGCTCCATTGACGGAAACCTTGAAAAAGGGATTCCCGGACCAAATCGTATGGACGCCCGAGTGTGAGAGTGCATACAATAGTTGAAGGAGGCTTTGGTCAGCAAACCGGTTTTACAGCTACCCGACCTATCCAAGCCATTTGTGTTGAGAACGGATGCGAGTGGGATTGGAATTGGGGCAGCCTTATTACAGGAAGGGAAAGACGATGCTTCGGTTTTGAAACCAGTGGCATACGCAAGCAAGAAACTTCTCCCGGCTGAAAGGAATTATTCGACCGTCGAGAGAGAGTGTTTGTCTCTATTTGTATGGAGTTCAGTTTCGGGTTCAGTCGGATCATCAACCCTTGATGTTCCTGGCCTCCTTTCAGAAGCTCAACGCCCGTTTGATGCTGTGGTCGTTGTTACATTAACCCTACCACTTCACAGTGGAGTATATACCTGGGAAGGAAAATGTTGGAGCGGATTTGTCTAGACATCCAGCTCCTTAAGAAGAAGAATAGATCATCTGGATCGAACCTCCAAGGAGAAAGAGTTGATGCGGACTACTCTCTTAGGAGGAGGCCTATGTCACATAAAAACTTGATAGTTTCGATCGATGACAGAAAGTCGCGACAACTGTGTGCACACAGTCGGCATTTCTTTAATCTGTAGTTGCTCGAGAATGGACAATAGCGCCATCCGTCTGCAAGGCTTTAGTCAGCCTTTGAAGTGATAGACGGAATGTCTGGGCAGACGTCGGATGGATCTTGTGATGTGGGGAAATTATACTCTGGTTCACAGGCGGCAAGACTTTTTGTTGTACAGGAACCAGATTCCCAGATGAAAATAAATTAGACGGCGGGTTGATTCCACAGTCTAAAACAGAGGGAGAAAACCAGATTATGGACTGTCTAGCGTCTAGACTTTTGGGTGACGTCACTAAGCCCCGAATTAAAACCAGTTGAGGTAAACAAATTTGGGTTAGTCGACCAAAAGTTATGAAGTGCTAAGGATCGGCGCAGTATTCCTAGTTGTGTTTATAGAGAGAGAGACTATAGTGTCAATTTGTTGATGTATATCGGCGGACATCGATCCAGTCTGTGATTTTATAGTCTCCATCTACAACAGGAATAGCCATATGGTATTCTATTAAACATATCTAACTTAGATTATTATTAGGAATAGAGTACAGTATAAGTGCGGTGATAGAAAGTATTATAGGAGCGTCGGCACTAGTAGCCTATTGTGTAGCTTAAACTAGCTTGTGTGATATATCATTTAACTCAGGGAGTTAAGGACAATGTAGTGGGATAATATTTAGAGAGATTGAGGATGGTTGGGAGGGATGAAGGGAATGTGAAATGGTAGGATCTTCCAGTAGGGCATCTGCTGGGTTTCTACCCGTTTCCTTTAATCTTTCCTTGTCTTACCATGACTCAGACCAATGTGATGAGCTATTTGGTCGTATGACAGAGTTCGGTTCTCTGTTATAGATCTGAGTGCTGCTATCGGCCTACACTCACCTAATTAAGGTCAGAATTGAGTTGCTCTCACCAGGGTGTTCTCTATTCAACAGGTTCCACTCGATTGTTCTACGATATTCTACCAAGAAGCTAGTAACAAAGTTATAGAAAGTGATGGCTCACAGATTGAAGACAGAGGGTACTGAGAGGTTTTTACACTGGGCTCATAACCCAGTTGGTCTGCAGGAACCTGGCTTCTGCTGAGCAGGACATGATGCTTATACGTGTGTTTTCTTAAGTGATAGCTACATCACAGAAAATTCAGAACACTGTAGATAACACATGTACCAGGGACACCAATAGATATAACTACCTGGAACATTAACATTATGTGTTAATATGGGGAAAATCTTATAACAAGTGACATACGAACTTTTAGGTTTTCCCAGGTGACATTAACGATATTTGTAAGATTCTCTAATCAACGAACATTTAATGAACAGAGTAGATTCACAGTGTGTGCTAGAGTGCAGACCAATATTGGACAGTGTCTATCATTGATGACCAAGCATCCTGATTGTTCGAGAGATATCGGAGAAAGTCGTCACGTGGCCGGAGAAACATCCTTTGGGTGAGGTTTTCTGTCCGGAATATATGGTGCTGTTGTGTGCTCAGCACAGTGATGCAACTGACTTTGCTCCTTATTCACTGGTCTGATTCTACATACACATTAGAGTAGACGACACACATTCTACACATTACACACACACAACTTCTCACTTACATACTGTTTGCTTTAATAAATTATTTTGTATTTATTTGTTGAAGCTAGAGTTGTTGAGTATGTTGTGTTGGGGAAGAATGAGAGGGGGCATGATCCAGTGGTGAGTGAGAGTAAGAAAGAGGTGTCTATAGACTGAAGGAGTGTTGTGGACGGATTCTGGTGGATTCTCCAGAGTAATGATATTGGGTTAAATAAAATGTGGGTGTTGATTCCCCTCACTCCAGGGACGACACTAAAGTAATAAAGTAAAGTATTACTACGACAGGGACGGTGTCGGGGTGGGGGTGTAACGGTTCAGTGAGCATCCCAGGTACATGAGTTGAAGTGTTACATGAATAGAAAGGGGGAATGGAGGCAGAAAGGTACGTCGAGAAACTAGTAGCAATAGAGATGTTATGGTAATTGGGGAGTCCTAGTGGATATACTCACGAAGGATGAGTGGGTGCCCGTGAATGGGTTGGCTCTAATGTACGAATATTAGAGAGCAATGAAGTATGCACCCAAGTGTGATGGTATTACTAACAAAACTCAAATTAGGTGCGCCTATATGTTGTTATGAGGCGAGTCCTAAAGTCTGGGCAAACTGATATGTGTGCGTGCACATACATACATCTATACCCATCAACAAACATTCATACAGTAGTATACATACACATGTGCATGGTATATATGAGATTTGAGAAAGGAGAGAGAGAGAGAGAGAGAGAGAGAGAGAGAGAGAGAGAGAGAGAGAGAGAGAGAGAGAGAGAGAGAGAGGTTTTATAGTTTCTGTGATATGCCACATGGGATATTCGGAGTAGGACGGTCTACAAATACGAGGCTTCACTCATACTGTTCCCTATGAAATAAGGTCAGTAAGGTTGATTGTAATACCACGTATTATGAAGAGTAGAACGGTCTACAAATACTGTGAAATAGGGTCAGTAAGGTTGATTGTTACACCACGTATTATGCGGAGTAGAACGGTCTACAAATACTGACCCTATTTCATAGGGAACAGTTGTTGTTGTTGTTGTTTGTCCATAAAGAATGATGGTGACAGGAAAGGGCTCAGACATGTCACCATTTTCCTGTACCCTTGCCTGCATACCATCATGAAATAGCCACACTATTTGGACAAACTTTCGTGAACAGCCATATTTTGCCATAATCTTCCACAGTCCTCTGCTAACTGTATCAAAAGCCGTGGTTAGGTCAATGAAAGTGGAGAACATTTTGCAGTTCTGTTCCTGGCATTTCTCTTGCAGCTGCCTTGCAGCGAAAATCATGTCAACAGTTCCACGTTCTTTTCTGAAGCCACATTGACTCTCAGGAAGAAGACCTTGATCGAGATGGGCCGTGATGCGATTGAGAAGAATTCTGGCGAGTATCTTCCCTGCAATTGAAAGCAAGGAGATGCCTCGGTGGTTGTCACGGGATTGGCGGTTTCCTTTACGTTTGTAAAGGTGGACTATTGACGCGTCCTTGAAATCTTGTGGCATGGTCTCGTTCACCCATATTTTTTTAAAGACCTGGTGAAGCTGCTCTGTTAGTACTGGCCCACCTCCCTTGTATATCTCTGCCGGGATGGAGTCAGGACCAGGTGCCTTGCCGCTGGAGAGTTGCTGGATGGCTTTGTTTACTTCCACTATGGTTGGCAGGTCATCAAGTGTATCATTGATGGGAATTTGAGGAAGGCAGTTGATGGTTTCATCATCGAAGAAGGAAGGTGTATTTAAGATGTTGCTGAAATGCTCTGCCCAGCGTTGAAAGATTTCTTTCTTATCGGTGACCAATGTTCCTCCATCTGCACTGAGGAGGGGAACTATGCCTGGTGATGTAAGACCATAGACCGCTTTCAGTGAGTCGTAGAAGTTTTTCATATCATGTCTGTCAGCAAAGCCCTGAATTTCATCAGCTTTGCTGCTCGGCCAGGAGTCCCGCATGTGCCGAAATTTCTGCTGCACTACTCTCTGAATGTTCTTGAAACCATCTTTTTTTTTATGTTGACTTTGGGTCATTCAAATGTGCCTTGAGGAGAAGATGTTACTCGGCCAGCAATTGGTTGATGTCTTCGGAATTTTCATCAAACCAGTCTTTATGCTTTCGGGGGGCTGGACCCAGGATTTCCATAGCAGTGTTGTGAATTATGTCCTTTAGGGCTCTCCATTCTGTTTCTGTATCCTGTTTAGCTGCAGCATTGGGCTTTAGGCGGTCTTCCAGCATATTTTCAAACGATTGCTGCATTTTCTTGCTGTTTAGGCGGGTGACATTTAGCTTTTTTTGCATTTTCGTCCCTTGAGGACGCCGTGGTGGCCTGATGTGAATGTTTATTTTCGAGACAATTAGACGATGGTCTGTCCAACATTCGGCACTACACATGGATTTTGTCACTCGAACGTCTTGTCTGTCACTCCTCCTGACGATGACATAGTCAATGAGGTGCCAGTGTTTCGAGCGAGGGTGCATTTCTCTATTTCTCATGGGGAGACGGAAAATTGTGTTCGTAATCAGGAGAGCATATTCGGCACATGTCTGAAGGAGGCGGAGTCCATTGCTGTTACAATTTCCGACTCCATGCTTTCCAATAATGCCACTCCAAGAGGTGGTGTCCGTGCATTGAAATCCCCAAGGAGTATAAGTTTGTTTCCTTTGGGAACAGATGTTAATACATTGTGCAGGTCCTCATAGAACTTGTTCTTGACATCATCTTCATTGGTCATAGTTGGTGCGTAGACACTCACAATGGTTGCATGCTTCCTTCCATTCAGCAGGGGCAATTTAATGGTCATGAGCCTATCGTTTATAGCCTTTGGAACTCCAGCTAGTTTGCCGACCAGGGCCGACTTAATGGCAAATCCCACACCGGATTGGCGTCTTTCCTCGCTTTTCCTTCCACTGCAGAAAAATGTGTAGCCGGCACCTATTTCACAGATTGACCTTCTTCTACAAATACTGACCTTATTTCATAGGGAGCAGTATGAGTGAAGCCTCGT
>JACEFZ010021337.1:0-50385 GCA_014155875.1 Cepaea nemoralis
ATTTTTGCCAATATTAACTTTGAAAAACTGATGTTTCAATGTTCAGCATAGAAGCCCTCAAATGTTTCAAGGGATAGCTACTATCAAAGATGATTAATGATTTGCAATTATATCAACTATGATAGATGTTTCCCTGGTCGAGGGGTTAGAAGCTTTCTCCATAACTCTGAATACTCTCGTGATTGACGTGAGCGCTCGAGAATTGGAAGTGGTTCGAGTCGTGCCAGTGGAGTATGGAGCCGGTCGCTCAGAAAGTTGTGACGTGCTGATGAACATAATCTAGCCTAGGAATCAACATACAGCTGAAAGATGCTGATGTTGACCGCAATATCCTGAAACAGGTTGGAAACGCGGGAAAAAAAAATAGATGTTTAAACGGTAGGATTATTATTTCAAACCAGAAGGCCTCTGGGGTCAACCCAGCTCACAAAATGGATACCAGACAATGTTCAGAATTTTCTAGGAAGGACAGGTGATAAAAAAGGACAGTGACCACCCTTCCTCATATGTTGTGACCTAGGATATGTGAAGATCTAACACCATGCCCCAACAGCAGTATATGTTATGGGACTACCTTCACCTGTCACCTTACTCTCCAGTACCACTGCTATTAACTTAATCCACTCTGTCCTTGTGATGTTTAACTTATTCTAACTCGAAAATAATTACCTGAATTACTTCCAAACTAACACAGTTGTCCTGGTATAGTAGCAACTGTCTAGGAGTAAGTGTTACATTTCCACACATGCACTTAAAATGTAATTTTGGATTTTAATACCAAAGACAGAAACAATAGAATGCATAATTTAATGCCTGGTATATTTTGTTGCAGAAATGACACAACATAAACTAAAGCAAAAAGATCAATCCATTAAGCTGAAATATACAACACACATATTCCCACACAGTAATTTGAATTGTTTACCACAGTAATTTTAAACTGATTATCATATCTGTTTGCGCAAAGTTGGCTTTTGTAAATGAATGGCAACTGCCTCAGCCAGCTTTCATCTACCATGGTAGATAATTTAAATTACTGTGTGAACATGTGTGTTGTATAAACATAAGAAAATCAGCTAACATGAGAACATATGCAGAGGTAAAAAAAAACTAAACAGAATTCAGGCCCCAGCCCCCTTTTTCTCAGGCCCCAGTGTATTTTTTTGTAAATACAAGATACAAAAACTATTAAAGTTTCAGGCGCTATGGCAACCAGATGCCCTAGATTTGTCTACCCCTGAACGTATAAAATACTGGTTTATAAAACAAAGAAGTGTACTTATCAGGTCTGTGAGCTATGTGGTTCATAAAGCAAAGAAGTGTATTTATAAGGTCTGTGAGCTATGTGCATAGTCAATATGTATGTGTCAATAGTAGTGGCTTATTGTTTGCTAAATGTTCCTTAATGGGACGAACAGGAAGAGAAAGGATCAAAACTATGACATCAGCAACCAAGTGCCAGCAACAGATTTCCCTGAGAGACAGTGAGTCAGATGGTTTGGTCATGTAACATGTATATAGTATATGATCCTTTAATGGGATGGGATAGGAAGAGAAAGGATCAAAACTATGACATCAGCAACCAAGTGTCGGCAACAGATTTCCCCGAAAGAGTCCTGGGAACCTGGACAATTTTTACAAATCTGCCTCTATACGGAATCAAACCCATGAAAACTTGGCCCACTACCGTGGCTCTCTTCATGAAGCAAGACTGCACCCAAGCAACATGTGTAAACAGCTTTGACAAGTAGATACTATGGAAACTGCAAGAAGCGGACCCTGCATGTGATGAAACGGCTGGATTTACAGAGGCAACTAACACCTCTTGCAAGGTGATAAGTTATCCAGACAGCTTTTCTTCCTAACCCAATGTTGAAGGCCATAAAGGGACAGTGGACGTAATAATTGTTTATAAGCTGATCAAGGCTTCAACTTACTGAATACCCTCAGAGAGGCGGGGTGATTAAATAAATCAAGGAATGACTTAATCTGCAACAATCACCTGACTGCAGGAACATTAAGTCATAAAGGACAAAGCTAGGCAAGAATGATATATAGGGTGGGGAGGTATGGGGTGGGGGGGGGGGGGGGGGGGGGGGGGGGAAGAAAAGTCAACCAACAAGGAACTAGTGTCATCAGTTGCCATACGCTGAGGCTGATACAGAGTAAGGCATCT
Source organism: Cepaea nemoralis (assembly GCA_014155875.1). Classification (NCBI taxonomy): domain Eukaryota; kingdom Metazoa; phylum Mollusca; class Gastropoda; order Stylommatophora; family Helicidae; genus Cepaea; species Cepaea nemoralis. The sequence goes on from JACEFZ010021337.1 coordinate 2,177, forward strand.
AAGATTCCGGGCACTTATGGAATTAATGGTTTGAAGTGTAGTGAAGATAATTTGTCGACTATCTGATCAAGACTTCAAATACAGGAAACTTCACTTAAGATGCTGTGGCTGTGCCATTACAGCTAAAGAGTGTGTGAATATGTTTGTCCATATCCTTGTAATGTTCTTATTCTCTCTTTCTTTCACAATCAATTTTCACCCAACCGTACAGGGACATAGACTTTACAGCTGGATATATTCAGCATAGACAATACATTTGGTGATTAGAGTGATAGTCAACCAAAATGAAAATATGGACGGACCCATGCCAAATGAGGCATCTAACCGACGGTGGTGAACCCTTATCAAGAAAGTAAGTGTGTCTATGGGATGCTGTGTGTGTGTGCTTATGTATCAGCATGTCTGTGTATGTGTGCTTGTGTGTGTCCCTGTATGTGGGCATATCTGTATGTGTTCCTGTGTGTGGGTGTGTCTGTCCCTGTGTGTGGGTGTGTCTGTCCCTGTGTGTGGGTGTGTCTGTCCCTGTGTGTGGGTGTGTCTGTCCCTGTGTGTGGGTGTGTCTGTCCCTGTGTGTGGGTGTGTCTGTCCATGTGTGTGGGTATGTCTGTCCATATATGTGGGTGTGTCTGTCCCTGTGTGTGGGTGTGTCTGTACCTGTGTGTGGGTGTGTGTGTCCCTGTGTGTGGGTGTGTATGTCCAAGATCCTGTGTGTAGGTGTGTCTGTCCCTGTGTGTGGGTGTGGCTGTGGCTGTCCATGGGTCCTGTGTGTGGGTATGTCTGTCCCTGTGTGTGGGTGTGTCTGTCCCTGTGTGTGGGTGTGTCTATCCCTGTGTGTGGGTGGGTGTGTCTGTCCCTGTATTTGGGTGTGTCTGTCCCTTATGTGGGTGTGTCTGTCCCTTATGTGGGTGTGTCTGTCCCTGTGTGTAGGTAATTACTTCAACAACAGAAATTATACCATATGGTTATACATTTTAGTCACTTTATTAATAGTTTTGCTAACAATGAAATGAATGGCAAAGAGAGAGAGAGAGAGAGAGAGAGAGAGAGAGAGAGAGAGAGAGAGAGAGAGAGAGAGAGAGAGAGAGAGAGAGAGAGAGAGAGAGAGAGAGAGAGAGAGAGAGAGGGAAAGAGAAGGAGTGAGAGATATTTCAAATGTTCATTCCTCCTCCTGTTTCATCTACTATTACCAGTACATCAATGACTATATTATCATTACTGATGCAAATATTTCAAGTTGTATGTATAACCATAAACTTATGCTAAGCTCTACTATAGAACTGTGTCCTTCTTCTACTACCGCTGCACAATCATAAGGTACCCAAAAACCTAGCCCTACAGACAAGAATCAGGATGAAACAGTAAAGACTTGCTGCTTGAAAGCTAATACAGTGCACTACTCCGCTTGTGATAACTATGTGACTACTACTAACTCCTATGGCTTATGATCACATTATAGAGTGATAAATTCTGAGGTATTCATTTATATTATTGTATGTTATTCACGCTTTCTGTTTTATTTAGGCTATACCTGTATTATAATATGCGCTAAGCAATGTCATATAATGATATGATTGTTGTCTGGTTGAGCTGACTATTTTTTTTTTTTTACATAACTTTCCGCTCTGTTGTTTTCATAAGGGGAGATCACGATGAGAAGCTTGAAAAAAAGTTTCGGAGAATGTCAATTAGTTAATATAAATACAGATTTACATTGCCAAATTGTTGTCCCAATATCTAATGGTGTTCATACAGTAAAAACATATAATTGTTCATAAACAACCCCTCTCTTCTCGCTAAATTATTGACTTGTTTATGTATTTCTATTGTCTTATTTATTGACCAATGATGATTGAATCCATTTAATGCCATTAAGCAGGTCATTTAAAACTTGTTAATTCGCTACTTTAATCACAAAGACTGAATTTATTTGCACTTCCAACTATTCACACTTAAAGTTCACAGTGAAGGCTTGTGACAACCACAATTAGGAGACGAATTATTCACGTACCTGTAACTCTAGTAGATCGAAGTTTTTCCAATACTGACACATCAACTGCACATTGGCAGCCATCTTGAACGGGAATATAGGCTGGCATCGATTGGGTCACATGACTTCCTATTTATTGGAAAGCAATCTCTAAAATAATTCTATCAGCTCCCGCCACTTACTGTATAAGAATAAAACTAATCAATGAATAATATTTATGTATAAACTAACATGTTAGCTTTTTCCCTTATTGTAATTTTATATACATTGCGTGAGCTGCGATTTATTAGAAATTTTAATGCAAACAATTTTAGAGAGTAAAAGATGGCAGCCGCCACTTCGTTGCTAGTAGACGCTAGCACTAGCAGTCATACTTTTGAATAGCGTTTACAAAGTTAGTTGCATGTCTTTTACAGGACGTTACAATCAACTACAACATTTATTACCTGATGGTTTTTAGTAGGCAATGCCAATTCAGCAATTTGTCATTGCTTTCTGGACGGCCAGCGTCTCATACCAAGTAAATCAACGCCAAGCGTCTGCTCCCAAATCGCCCGCGGCTGAATTCACACCTTCAGCTGGACTCGGTATGACGAGGAATTATGGAACTGCGCGTCTCACTATTCCCTAAGCCACAGTGCCGGTTCATGGGTGCGTAGGGAACATCTTTATAGTGTGTGGTTTGGAACTTGAACATTTGCAGTGACCCCCTTGCCCTTTACCTTACGTTCACTGCCTTTTATTGTCAATGTTTGATTGGACCCCAAGAAGCATCCTTGGACCAGGTTGTAGATCACAAATTTGAAAAAGAAAAATCAAATATTTACACTGGGAATTTCAGAACACAAATAAATAGACAAGAAAATTCACAATGTTGGTTTGTGATCCAAACAGGAGGCACAGTCACACCAAGTGTATTGCCAGCTGGCGTAGGCGTTCATGTCTCCACAGATCTCGGTCTTTGGTGTTCTGGATCAACTCTGCTGCTGATATTCTTCCAGGACACCGTCTCAATCCGTCCAGCATCATTTCTCTTGGTCTAAGATTGCCTCTCTTCCCATTGATCTTTCCAGTTGTCGCTATGGTGTTCAATGTCTCTCTTCTCATCACATTTATATACGCAAGGAAATTACAGGAAGGACATATAAGGGTTTTTACCCCTCTTGACAATGAAAGCCTTTTCAGCACTTCTTGGAGACAGTCCAGTCACTGATTGACTGCTCACTATCAGGCTTACATTAAAGAAAAGAAACATCAGTTATACAAGTCATAGCTTCAACAGCTACATATCAGAAGTGGGTGAAATTTATGTTTTTTTTTTTTTTTTAAATATTTGAAAAACAAGAGACATCATGATAATCATGGGTAATTTCAAGGCGAATAAATGAGATGGAAGATGAAAGAGAAACGGAACGGCACGATACCCGTTCAGTAGTGCACGATATAGAAAAGAGAGAGTAGTCGGTAAAACATTAAAACATCAAACTGGTTTGAAGTGCAAAGAAAGTAAGACATAGCTGCACCCTCTCCATACACCTGTTCAACACCTGGGCAGAAAATGTAGGGGAAAACGTCAAAAATTATGATGCCAGTGATTTTTTTTTTTAATTTTTAAATTTTCATAAAGATGGAGATCCAGTTCCAGAACCCATATACACAGATGACACGATCCTCCTCTCAAATACTGGTAGGGAATTAGAACAATTTATGCTTTCTGTCGAAATACACAGTAAAGACCACAATCTATCTCCTTCCTTTTTGTTTTCATTACCCATACTTTTGTGTCTTCTTAACAACGAAAGAGTTGTGTTTTAATATTATTTTATAATTTTATGTTTTTTCTTTACAAATGTTTGTGTTGTCCCCTCCTTGATGAAAATTTATATAATCGAATAGCCATTTGTTGTATCATAGAATGCTTATTTTTATTGCATTATTGTATTATTATATATTTTGTGGATTTTCTTTTTTTTAATGGAGATTTTCACTCTGTGATTTATATTCACCTTTATGGAGTTCATTGGGTGTCCATGTTTAGTATGTCTTATCTTTTCGTGGGAGCTACACATACCTAACTGTTTGTATTTTATGTTCAACCTAAAAAAAGTAGACGTTATAAGGCCCACACCAGCTTCATTTAACAATCCTGTGTCTGATTCAGCCACATGTCGGATTGTATGTTCCCGTTCTCTCGCTTTGAGCTCAGGTTTCGTCCATACATGTGATTAAACTTGTAATAGCTTTCTCTACACTAAGTGTATTGGACTGATGTTTGCGTGTGGATTAGCTCTCCCTATTACCAGTGTTCCTCGCCATCAGGCGAACCCACTCCGACTTCTTAGGTACTTGTAATTTACGTCCCCAATTCAAGGACAAGAAGTTAACAGTTTAGTCTGAAAAGTATTGTCGTATAGAGGAATAATGCATGTGACAATATATGTCGTTCGTTGATACCATTACCTTTACCCCGTTCAACCTCAGAAGAGAAGATCCATCGTACGGTCCACCCCTGGCTTAGATCCACGCTACATGAGGCCACAGATTAGGTGATAGACGCAAGGATGAAGAAAGTACGTTAAGGTAACGCTTTTTTCTTCAATAGTATACATCTGACAAGGTACACTGACATATGCCAGTATATGGAACTAGATCAATTCTAGTCCTATCGAAGATTATAGTTCTATGAGATGCTATATATTGTGGTACAGTCTAGATAGAATAGGTCTATTGTGATTGTCATATATTTTGAAAGGAGTGGGAGATCACTGTAGTGCATGCCCCATCTCTAACAAAAGAAGTAGAGCCCCATCCTCTTCTATCTTCAATAACCCCAGAATATGAACCTTGAGTTATCTGCAGGCCTCGTTCTATTAAGAATGTCTAGGAGATATAGATTATGGCCCTGGTGAGAATGGTAATTAATAACTGGGAATCTGCCCCTTCTCCAATGATTCTTTAGCTCTGGAGCCCCCTTTTAGTTTATCAAATCTGAGGAAAGTCTGGAGAATTTTCTCAGCCTGATTTAGATGAAGAAACATGGATGTTGAGCAGTTGATAGATCTAGAGTCTTTATTTCCCCATTCAGTAAGTCATTATGAGTTAATTTATTTTTAAACAATCAAACACATAATCAATCACATTAGATTCTGACAACATGATGTACAAAGAAGTTGTTGACACAGATAGGTTTGAACTGACAAATTAACAGAAGGTCAATTCATGTTAATCATTTATTGACTGGCCTGAGCCTTCTGGTCAGTACATACATCTCTATTGTGATTTACACAAGATAATAGAACAGTTGCACATTGGACCATTAGTCCCAGACAATCAATAACAAGCATCAATATATGAGATGTCAACAAGTGTGAAAACATAGTAAACATTTTGATGTTGTACATAGTTAAGTGTGATGGTGATGAATCAACAAGTAACTATCAGTTTCCTGAAATTGGGTGTGGTGTCTACCAATCTAGAAAGGTAACCTGGTGACTGGAAGATTAGGTAAGCCAGGGTCCATTGACTGATGGATCCACTTCAGGTCTGCCCGTATAGCTCCTCTGAAGGCCTCCCCATACTCTGCTCATAGCCAAGTCATCTTCCATCTCACTTGTGGTTCATCTCTTTCTCTCGGCTTCCCTCTTTCAGGTCTGATTTAGGTGGTTAGTTTGCTGATGTGTTGGGTGGTTGTTGGTATGTAGCCACCAAGATCACTGATGAATATTCACATAAATATATACATTCCTACCAATACAATCTTTTAAAAGTAGGTAAAAGAAACCTAAATTCCTGAAGTAGGAACTAGTTCCCCTCCCCCTCTTTTCTCTCTAATCTAGTGTTGGGTTAATTTGGGGTGGTCAGAGTTTATCACACTGTGTACGCCTTGTATCAACTTGTTCCTGCTGTATGTAAGTTCTCATTTGACCTGGGGTCAGTGAACGTGTACAGTAAGACAGTGACAAGAGTGAGAAGGTGTCAAGATGCATGTAAATAAATGACATACATTTATAACATTTCTTCCACTCAATGGTGTTTATAATGTGTATAAATAATTCTCTGTGTTTTCCCAATTAACTTCTTCTTCTTCTTCTTGTGTCTAATAACTCTCTTCCATTATCTGTTGTTGTTGTGATGTTGAGTGTTGTGTTGTGTGGTGATGAGTGGTGTTGAGTGGTGTTGTGTTTAAGTTATGTTGAGTAATGAGTTAAGTTCACTGCGCGTGATGGTGTTCCGCGAAGCACAACTTTCTCATGTAAATGCAAGTTCATAGTGTGCCCTTATCTAATTAAATTTGACATAAATATAAATATTTATTTCGCCAAACCCTATTGATTCAATAGATAAAGGAGAAAGGAAAGATTGATTTCTCTTTCAGCTTTCTAGATTGTAAATAGGCATAGATAAGTTTGTTTTAGAACAAGGCACTTGTTCTAGTACACGAACTGTCATTTCAGCTGTAGATAGTGATAGCATCTTTTATCAGTGTTTCTGGTGAAATGCACAAGATTGCTTTAGAATCATCACTTCTCACAGTTGTTTAGAATAGAATGTAGTAGTATAATGCACTTCTTAAAGTTAATAATTATCTCTAAGAATATCAGAGATTGCAGTTTCATCTAAGAGTCATTTTGCCCGGGAATGGCTCTGCGTCGTTAGAATCTACAGTCGAGCATTTTTACATTTCAGAGGTTTTAATTAATAATAATACATTTCAATTGACATTACAAACACGGGTTACCCTGACTCAATACTTGATACATCGGGTTCTTAGTCTAATCACGGGACTAACAAGCGTACCTGGGATCCAGACATTCTGCCTTGCCCATTGAACTTTTGGTCACACAATCTTCTCACATCCGTCCATGAAGCGAGTTCAGAAAAGAGTGCGGGCTTATTAACATTTCTGATGAAATAGTAACATATGCTAATTATGCTTTGGCGCGAAAGCGGGTCACATGTCCCTTTTCGTCCAATAGTCTTCCGAGCTTTGTCTGATGCAATCTTTCTAAGAATCCACGTCATTTGTCACTTGTTCAGTTCCAGTTTCGATGTTAAGTTTTAAGTCCTAGTCTCCATTTGCGGTTGTGAAGTCAATTTCTTTTAATGTTGTTTCCTCTTTTTGCGGCAGGGGTTGGTAAATGAATAATGGTGGTTGCGTAATGCCACAGTGATAATCTGTCCTGTCTGGTGCACAGCTATCTCATCCCTCTCCCAAAACCATTCAAGGATCATTCAAACCTTAGCGGCTTCAGGATCATCACCCTTCAAATTACATTTGGGAAGGTTTTAGAGAAGATAGTCGCTGTAAAGCTGCAAGAGTTTTTGGAAAGTGGGAAGTTTCTTCCAAGAGGTCTGGGGAGCTACAGGCCAGGAAAAGATACCTGGTCAAAGGCAGCCACTTTTGCCTTTGACGTTTATGAGGGGTTCCAGAGTAGACAGGAAACGATGGCGGCGGCGCTTGATCTCGAGGATGCATACAATAGAGTTAGATATGATATTTTGATGACCGCACTGATGGAGAAGAGGATCAATCCCTGGTTGGTGAACTGGATAGCAGCCGTCCTGTATTCTCGTCGGGTTGCTCTCCGTCTGGGTGCATGGACCTCAGAGCCACATAACCCCGGGACTGCCACAGGGATCTGCAATCTCACCTGTGCTCTTTAACGTGTATACAAGCAAGACTGCAAACCTAGAAGCATCAGGGGTTGGAAGGATAATAACATTTGCAGGTGATATTCTTGCATATAGGCAGGGGAGAGAAAGGGTACATACAGCCCAGGAGCTACAGGCGACAGTCGACAAGGTGATTTACTGGTACACTGAAATGAGTGCTGTCATCCACCCGGAAAAGGCGGCTGTTTTTAGGTGCTCTCTGGACAACAGGATTGTGAGTGCTGATGTCCCAAGCCTCACGATAGATGGTAGAAACGTCAACAGAGAAAACAAACTGAAATATCCGGAATCACATTTGACAGGAGCCTGTCCTTCAAGGACCATGTGGAGACGGTTGTGACAAGATATCAAAAGGGACTCAATGCACTTAAAACTATGGCTGCAATGGACACAGAGCAGAGAATGCTTTTCACACTATACCAGCACTTGATCCTCTCAGTGATTGATTATGGACTAGGACTGCTCACTGTCTCAAAGAGTCAGCTGGTGAAGTTAGAGCGCATACAAAACGAAGCTATGCGGGTCATTCTGGGATGCACCAGAGACACCCCAGTAGTGTGTATGCGTTACATCCTTGGTTTGCCGACTGTTGCAGGTAGGCTCAAGGTGATGCAGGCGAAGGCGTACCTCAGAGTAGCTGCAGACATAGATCACCCTTTGCATGAGACGCTGGGCGCAGTTAAGGGTCAGCGACTGATAAGAGGGCTCAGGCGGAGGATACGATCAGACATGTGTGCGTCTTGGAGAACATTAGGCGAGGAGAGGAGTGGGTCAGAGTGCCAGCGGAGCAGTCAGACTTGTGCAGAGTTATTATCACATTGAGCCGGGAGTGCAGGGGGTGGACAGCAGGAGCCACGGAAGTGGAAATCCAGCAACTAATTCAGGATAATGCTCACTCGAGTGATGTGATTATCTACACAGATGGTTCGGTGTAGAGAGGTAGGAGAATTGCCTGGGGGTTCATAGCAAAAACTAATGGCCGACGTTTGGTGCAGAAGAGCCTAGCATATGATACCACAACATCTAGCTTAAGAATAGAGGTGGAGGCGGTCACTGCAGCTTTCCGCTGGATCGAGAATACGATACACACACACACACACACACACACACACACACACATCGTGATTGTAACTGACTCAGAAAGCATGATGAGGAAGGTGAGGACAGGCATGCTTCGCGCAGAGTGGATTGCCTTGCTTCAGAGGTCACGGGTGGCAAGCATCGCCTGGATCTTTTCTCCGGGGCATGCCGGTGTGCTGGGGAATGAACAGGCGGACAGCCTGGCTGGCTCTGCAAAACTTGGTGGAGTATTGATGCATGACAAGGCAGACGTGGTTGCGGCCTTTTGGTAGCACGTGCTACACCTCGGAGGAGCAAATGGATCATTGTGGTCTGGCAAGATTGAGGCAACGAGGAGTGACGAGGGGATCTGACCGACGCTCGACGCTCAGAGGAAAGGTGAGGCGGATATATAATCAGATTGCTATTGGTACTATTGGTGTTGGAACTCTTCGCTTGCTGCTGAGGATGGGGACGGAGCGTCTATGGGAATGCCCCGTAATGCTGTGATGTCGGTTCCCAGATCAATCAATCAATCAATCATGTCAGGCAATAAACTAGCTCTATATATTGCTTGGTTCATAATTATTCGATGATGTGCGTGTGTGTGTTTGCGTGTCTATGTGTGTTAGACAAACGAACAGAAATTAGTCACACAGAGTAACACAAAATCAGTCCGAAGTACACATTTATGAATAGGTAGGTGGGCAGACAGACAGACAGATATGCAGGCAGGCAAGCAGGTAGGTAGGTAGGTTGGCACGTAGGCATGCAGACAGACAGGAATGCGGGTTTAGATATAAAGTTTTGTAAATGGACTGATGGGGTTGAGTAAATAGACTTGGACCAAGTATACTGAATATATTCTGATAGTGTGAACACAGCGACTGCACATACATGTACCCAAAAATGCACCTAACCAAACAGTGCACCCGCCTAACTACAAACAGACCAGGCGAGACAAACAGCAGCTATAACCCAATAATCTATACACCCCCGTCACGGTTGGTCACACACAAAGAAGATATCCAACCCGCCTCCGATCGTCAGCATCGGGTCCCGCTGAGAGAATCTCCAATTGCAGCCATCTTTTCTTCGTGCTCGCTGGGGCGACGATGGGAAATCAATTCACTGTTCCTTCTGTTAATATGGGTGTAAAAGAGTTGGGGGATGGGGTGAGTTGAAAGAGAGAGAGAGAGAGAGAGAGAGAGAGAGAGAGAGAGAGAGAGAGAGAGAGAGAGAGAGAGAGAGAGAGAGAGCAGAAATTTGCTTTTAATGTAGGGCGGAGAGGAGAAATAGGGTCCTAAAGACCAAAAAAGAGGCGGGGCATTAGCCTCAAGCATGAAGCGGATGTAGGAAATTGGGGTGACGTTTGTTGTAGATGTCAAGGGCGCAGTGAAGTATGTAAGCACATGAGTGTTTTATCTCTTGGTTGCAGATACACGATGTATGTGCTTTGAATGTTTATTTGGGTGTTTATTTTTTGGTTTATATTGATTTTAATGTGCTGTTGTTCAACTTACAAGATGTATAAGAATTGAATGTTTCTTTATTTCTCTATACTTTTGTATGGATGTGAAGCGCGGACAAAGAGCAGAAAACCTGAAACATCTAATGGCAGTGGAAATTTGGTTTCTGAGGAAAATGCAATGAATACGATGGACAGACATTAAAAAGAAATAAAACAAACCAATTAGCAAGTCCTACAAGACACAAATGAAAATCGTAAACTGATTCCATCCACCCATCATGTCCCGTGGCCAAGCCATCCAGGTATGTACTTCTCGGTCTTCCCCTTGGTCTCTTTCCTTCGATCTTGCCAGTTGTCACCAAGTTCTCCAAGTCATTTTTTCTCATAACATGCCAAAAAAATGTTGACTGTCTACGTCTAACGACTCTAATCAGTTTACGATCTTCATTTGTTTCTCAAAGGACTTGTTCATTGGTTTTTCTGTCTGTCCATGGTATTCTTTGCATTTTCCTCAGAAACCACATTTCCACAGCCATCAAGTGTTTTTCAGCTTGACTGCACATTGTCCACGCTTCACATCCATACACTCTTTTTCTCGTTTCAATTGATATATTTTTATTGGTCAGTATGTTTTTCATCTTGCAATAGGCTACCTTCACAATCGCAATTTTTGTTCTTATCTTTTCAAGGCATCTCCCATCAGATGTTATGACTGTGCCGAGATAACTGTATCGACTCACTTTCTTAAGAGTATGCCCACTTACTCGTATATCACATTATAGAAAGTAAATGTAGACAGTCGACATTTTTGGACACGTTATGAGAAGGTCTTAGTCAGATATGGCTGAGCTACCGTATAACAGTAGACGGTACTACCTGCTTTCTGTTAGCGCCGAACGTTGGGCGGTGCTTACCAAACCCGACACCCCCACATTGTTCCAACGGCTTCGGGCGGAAGAGCGCAATTGGGAGGGTACAAGCCTTACCCTGGTGCGAGGAAATGCAACCTAAAGACAAAGTGTCATGACAGGGCAGACCAGGCCCTAAGCCTCGGTTGGCGGCTGGTCTAGGATAGAAGCTCCGAAAGGCGGACAATTAGAGCATTGCTTTACTGATTCGACAGCTTCTGCAGCTTGTCTTGTTCCAGATGTAGAGGTGTTACCTTTCCTCTGGAGTGAACTAGGCAGGCCGAGAGAGGGATCATGCTGCATGGGCAACACATGATCTCTATATTTTAGCCCAGGCTTTGTGCTATGGAGAGGCAATAACTCCATCCCTTACAAACTATCGTCTGTCAAGACGGCAAGGTGCCAATGATGAGAAGAAAAACACTAGAGAACTTGGTGACAACTGGCAAGATTGAGGGAAAAAAACAAGGGGAAGGCAAAGAAGTAAATGTCTGGATGGCTTGGCCACGTGGCATAGTCGAGAGAAGAACAGCGAGCTGATCCACGACTCTGGTGATCATGTAAGACGGCGAAACATGACCGTCCACGCTTATCATCATGGCACATGATGTTGATGTTTAACTTACTAGATGACTAAGAATTGAATGTTTATGTTTAGGTTTATTTTTATTTTTAACTGATTAAATACCGAAGGATAATATATCGCCACATGTGACCTCCCATTTGGGCAGAAGGACGATATATGGCCGTACTAGAAGTATCGTGTTATTTGTTTTGTTCCGTTGAATCTTCAGCAATTTCAATACTCAGGGAACGGAACTATTCATTGCAATACTTGTTCATTTAATTGTGCGCCATGTTTGGTTCAAGCCTTCGTTTCGTTTGGCACCGAAACAATTAAGTAAGCTCTCATCACTTCTATGCTTTGAATGTTCATTCAGGTGTTTATTTTGTTGGTTTATTTCGGTGTTTAAGTAGTACATTTTCAGTCATTCTGTGTTCTAAGTGAGGTGTATAGTAACGTGAAGTATGTACAGGGTTCTAGTCTACGTCTTGATGCACATGAATATATGGTAATCAGCAATTGTCCCTATTACACCCATCGAAGGCATAATGGGTACATTTTGATACACATATTTTTATCGACCAATCGGCAGTCGTGGCCGATGTGGCCAGTGTCAGTGCCGCCTTATTTCCTCCTCAAAGCAAGCCAACTCAACAAAAACAAGAATGAACTTCCCAAGAGATTTCTTGGAATCTACTTTAGGCCGGTTAGATCTGAACGCCCTAGTTCATTTTAAAGATTTGAACCCACCCCAATGCAGATCGAACCTCCGACCTTCGGGGCGGCAGGCGTGTCTCACCACTACTCGACCGCTGCCCCCGTGGGTATATGGTGCTCACCCAATACTTGATAGACCATTCGGCGCTCTATACACGATGTGGATAGAAAAAACTAAAGATGGCAAAATCTTGATAGAAAAAGATCAGATTATACACGTATGGACAGATTATGTGAAAAACCTTTATGAGGATAACAGAGAGGAACAGTATGATATTAGATTTAATAATGAAGGACCACCAATTTTGAAGATTGAGGTTCAAAATATTCTTAAGCATATGAAAGCTGGCAAGGCCCCCGGTGTAGATAACATCACAACAGAAATGATTAAAGCTTTAGAAGAATATGGACTAAATCAAGTCACCAGACTGCTGAACACATTATATGATATTGGAGATACACCTTCTGAATTATGTAACTCTGTATTTATTGCAATCCCATAGAAATCAGAAGCCTTGGAATGTGATCAACATAGAACAATTAGTATAATGAGTCACATCACAAAGATTTTGCTAATTATCATGCGAAGAGTGAGGAAGAAATTACAACCTGAAATAGGGGAAGAACAATGTGGGTTTGTGAAAGGAAAGGGTACAGTAAATGCTGTGTATATGCTGCGAACAGTTATTGAACGTGCTATAGAAGTAAACAAGGATATACATCTTTGCTTTATTGACTACACAAAGGCTCTTGATATAGTTAGATATGTCAATATGGTGGATATGCTTGCAGATCTACAAATTGATGGGAAAGACATTAGACTTATAAAAAACATATATTGGGAACAACAAGCTGCCAAAAGGATTGATAATGAAGTAGGACAATATCAGCCTACTAAGAGAGGTGTTAGGCAGGGATATGTAATGTCTCCAGATCTTTTTTCCCCGTACAGTGAAAATATTTTTAGAAATGTAGAAGATATAAATGGAATCAGCATTGGAGGACGAAACATCTTTATCTTTATCTTTATTTTCAAAGGGTTAAGAATTGGGCACGCAGGCCCGTTTGACATTCTGCCCTTCTTCTCTATTTCCTCTCATACATTCTTTAATTCAACATCTCTTATGAAGCAATTCTTTGACAACAAAATAACAATAAGCATTAAAACGCATGAAAAATAATCAATAATACATGACTCGTTGAGGCAATGTTTAACATGGGCATCATAAATACCCAAGGCGGGTGTAATGTGCCACACATATGGGAATGTTTTTTTTTATCAATAACATTAGATATGCAGATGATACAGTATTGATTGCAGACAATGCGCAGGATCTGCAACAATTAGTAGATGCGGTTGTTGTACACAGTGAGCAGCTGGGGTTAGAATTAAATTGTAAGAAGACACAGGTTATGGTCGTCACTAGGAAGAACGAAGTATCACAATCAAGGCATCAAGGCACAATCAAGGGAGTCTCTGTGGCGAAGTGGTCAAGCCGTTTGACTCGTGCTCCGAAGGTTGTGGGTTCGATTCCGGGCCGCGTCCTTCGGTTTACGAGTTAAATGTTTCGGAGACTCCTGTAGGGTCGTCGCTAAAAGCTACGGAGTTCGTGCTTTGTGCGACGCTTTCCGCGCTGCGGAAAGAGACCGAGCCATATGGGAAAAACCCGGTGCAATGAAGTCGACCCTGTCGACTTTTAAGCGACTTTTTAAGTACCACAATGTAATACACAAGTAAACGGGAATATTCTTCACCAAGTGAATCGATACAATTATCGCGGAACAGTCATAACATCTGATGGGAGATGCCTTGAAGAGATTAGAACAAGAATCGCCATGGCGAAAGTAGCCTTTAGCAAGATGAAAAACATTCTGACCAATAAAAAGATGTCAATTGAAACGAGAAAAAGAGTGTTGAGGGGATACATAGAGCCTGTTCTTTTGTATGGATGTGAAACTTGGACAATGTGCAGTCAAGCTGAAAAACATCTGATGGCTGCAGAAATGTGGTTTCTGAGGAAAATGCAAAGAATACCATGGACAGATAGAAAAACCAATGACCAAGTACTACAGGAGACAAATGAAACTCGTAAATTGATTAGAGAAATTAGACGCAGACTGTCAAAATTGTTTGGACATGTTATAAGAAGAAATGGATTAGGAGAACTTAGTGACAACTGGCAAGATCGAAGGGAACAGACCAAGAGGAAGACTGAGAGAAAAATACCTGGATGGCTTGGCCACATGGCATAGATGAGACAGGAACACTGAGCTGATCCACGACTCTGGTGATCGAGTGAAATGGCGAGTCATGACCGCCCACGCTTTCCAGCATGGCACATGATTGATTGATTAATACATCTCAACAGAGATTCGGACATAAGACCATCAGGCCGACAGGCAGAAATGTCAACCACTGCTATACGGCAGATCCTGGAGTCTATAGTGTTGAGTTGAGTTGTGTTGAGTTGAGCTAAGAACCGACATCACTGCACTCAGGACATTCCCACACGCGCTCCGTCCCCTCGTTCAACAGCCAGCGAAGAGTCATACTGCTAATCGTTCCAGCTGCTATCTGATTACAAGTTCTCCTGGTCTTCCCTCTCAGTCTTCATATTCACCCAGAACCCCTGCAGATTCCTCCGCCATATCATTCTCTCCACATACAGGTTCTCAGTCTGTTCACTCGCTGTCTCCACCTGGTCTCACAGGCGTGTTAATTGTTTAATACACACGTTGCATTATTGCATGCGGGCAAAATTATTGCCGTTTAGTCTCCCTGTGCAATTATCGTAAGATGAAGATGCGGATCTTTGCAGTAACACACATAATGTAGACATGTCGGATACGTCATCTCTTACACGTACGTACATACTTATCTGCGCTATTCTTAAATCCAAACCCATCGTCATCATCAACACAACATCACCGCCACTATCATCATCATTATCATCAACGACACAACCCTTATCATCGTCATGATCATCATCTGTCATTTAAAACTGTCATTTACTGCCAATATAGTACCTTGTGGTATATGGCAGGGGGGTCTTTGAGTCTGAGGAATTAAGACCGCCTGGCTAGTGCAGTCGCCGTGAACTTCAACATCAGTATTATCATCACCATAATCATCATACACACCACCACCACCGTCATCATTATTATTATTATCATCCCTATTATCATCAACAACACAACCATTATCATCACCATTATCAAAATAACTGACACAAACTGCATTATTGTCGGAGACTTTAATAGCCGTTCAGAAAGAATGGGGATACCCAGATACTGACAAAAGAGGAGATGAATTGGAGGACTGGGAAATAGACTCAAATCTCCATCTACTCAACAAAGCGGATGACACACCGAGCTTCTACGCCAGAAGATGACTTACCACTTCTACTCCAGACTTAGCTTTCTGCACAGGAGACATCCTCCACAAAATCGATCGCCATGTGCTGGACCAATTAGCAGGTAGTGACCACAGACCAATCAGGCTTGTAATGAATATGGAGTATGTTCCACAGGAGCAAAAACCTTTGCCCCGCTGGAATTACAAACGAGCAGATTGGGACAGATGTGCCATACTAACAGACAAATATTGTGAAAACATAAATACACGATATGGCAACATAAAGCAAATGGTGGAAAGTCTAAACAGAGCGATAATACAGGCAGCCACTGAGTCCATTCCAAGAGGAGCGAGGAAAAATTACAAACCATACTGGACTGAAGAACTACAAAGTTTGGAGGACAAAGTTGAAGATGCCAGGAAGACAGCAGAGAGAGAGAGAGAGAACAAACAACTGAAGCGAACATCTCTCTCAAAGCCATCTCAGCAAAATATAAAAGAACAGTAAATCAAACAACAAGAGATTGTTGGAGGGAAAAAACAGAAAACCTGAATTTTGACAGGGATGGAAACAAACTATGGAAACTAGTGAAAGCCATGAAAAATGAAGGACCTAGAAACAAACAAATAACAATTAAACAAGGAAATGCCTTGCTTGCAGGAAAAAAGGCTGCAAATGCACTAATGGAACACTATGCAAATGCAAACCACATTGATATTACAACCGAACAGAAGAAAGCAATCAATGACAAACAGATACATCATAGAAATACAGAGACAGCAGCAGAATATATAATGGCAAATCTAACAATGGAAGAAATGGAACAGGCAATGAATACCCTAAAAAAGAAGACATCACCAGGAAAGGATGGAATCACAAATGAAATACTAATAGGACTAGGCACCAAGGCAAAGAAGAAACTACTAGCAGTCCTAAATAACAGCTGGAAGAGAGGAATAGTCCCACAGGCATGGAAGGAAGCTATACTAATACCAGTCCCAAAGAAAGGAAAAGACCTGGAAGAACCAAATGGCTATCGACCTATCAGTCTACTTAGCAGTGTGGGAAAATTAATGGAACGCATCATCAATGGCAGGCTAACATGGCATCTGGAAGAAAACCAACTCTTAACACCACACCAAGCAGGATTCAGAAAGTACAGATCCACTGAAGATCAAATAACCTATATAGCTCAGGAAATAGAGGATGCCTTCCAAGAGAAAAAGCACACACTAGCAGTCTGGATAGATTTAGAAAAAGCATTTGATAAAGTATGGAAGGAAGGACTGAAAGTAAAACTGCAAACAATGCATGTTTGTGGAAAAATGTATAAATGGATCAGCCACTACCTTGAGAACAGAACTGCCAGGACAAAAGTATAAGGACAAACCAGCAAAATGATGCTGTTGAAGCAAGGTGTCCCCCAAAGAGGAGTTCTTTCACCAACATTATTCCTAGCTTATATAAATGACATCACATAAAATTTTCAGCCAGAGTACACACATCCTCCTTTGCAGATGACCTAGCCATATGGACATCTGAAGAATATATTAGTACAGCTAACAGCAGAATACAGCAAGTCCTTATTATCGCTAGAGGACTGGTCAAAATCATGGCTAGTGAAGATAAGTGAGGAGAAAACAACATGCACAGTGTTCTCCCTCTCAAATAAAACTCAGCAACCTAAGCTGGTATTGAATGGAAAATTATTGCGCCATGAAGAAAATTCAAACTATCTGTCGTGTCTTCCTTTAAAGTGTCGTCCCTGGAGTGAGGAGAGTCAACACCCACATTATAATTTTTCTTTCCTATAAATATCCTGGAGAATCCACCAGCTTCCGTCCAACACACTCCATCAGCCCATGGACACCCTTTCCTATCACTCTCTCACTGTCGTACTATGCCCCATCTCATACTTCCCCAACGCAACATATTCAACAACTCTTGCTTCTAAAAATTAATACAGATTAATTTATTAAAAGAAAAGTGTAACAGTATATGAGACGTTATTCCTTTTTTGTAAGAAACATTTTTGTGTCCAACTGGTGTTATGTCTAATTGACGTTGCACTTCATCAAACCCAGTGTTGAACTTCCTCGTAACTGGTATGGAACCTGTGAGAAAAACAACACATCTGGTGATAGTACTAGTCACTGATTCTACCGGCTGAGTGTAAGCCTATTGCCTTGCTCAGTTATTTTACAGCTAACTAAACTCTGTCATAGAGCATATTAGCTCCTCACCTATGTCCGAACCAGGCGATGACAAGGAAAGACCCATAAACAGAGTGCACAACTTCAGTGGGCAAACCATTGAAAGATCCCCCCCCCCCCCATTGGACACTTTCCCTATCTAAAATCTCTCCAATTATCACCCCTCTATCCTATTCATCCTAGCAGAGCCAATTATCACTTCACTACTCTAACTAGTTTTCAACTAACAGTGCTAATCATCACACTCTAGTTTTAACAAGACTACTGCCTATATTAATTAGAACTAATTAGATAATATTGACTACCTTATGCAAAACCGCCTCATTCCGGGATGGTTGCTACACTTTGCCATAACGACACATGCTAGTT
The DNA here is from genome assembly GCA_014155875.1 of Cepaea nemoralis. Classification (NCBI taxonomy): domain Eukaryota; kingdom Metazoa; phylum Mollusca; class Gastropoda; order Stylommatophora; family Helicidae; genus Cepaea; species Cepaea nemoralis. The sequence goes on from JACEFZ010021337.1 coordinate 20,495, forward strand.
AATTTTAAATTAATCTAACACTGTAGAGCTCTCCCACAAACACGTCCACCCTAATCCACGGTTTTGGTCAACACTGTTTCTCCCAATCATGGTTTTTGGCAAAAACCTAAAATTGGTCACGTGACGGTATTCTTTATGTCCACACAGAGTGTTATTTGGGCATATCATCCATTGTCAAGAATCTATCCTCCCTGGCTCAATCAATGTCAGAGTTGTCATCACTTGTTTTGACTCTCACAACAAGCTAGCGAGTTACTGTATGATCCCAACAACAGTTTTGAATAACAAGCCGCCATTTCGCTTGATGTCCGGAAACTCTAAATGACAGACGGACTGTTTTTCTCCCAAGTTGAGTACTTCCGCTTGTCTCTGACTGTTTATGAACTGTCAAAGTGGTGTATAGATTCATCTCAATCACTTCCAAATGTTCCCCTTTTGTCGACCCCATGTAAACACGTGCAGCTGCAACTTATGACCGTCCTGGGGATTTTGACATCCAATTTGTTTTTCCTGTTAGTTAAAATAGTTTTGGCTTTGCAGATAGGCCGGTTAATCAGAAAGTCTCTATAGTAATCAACTGGTTAAACGCGGTGTTTTATTTTTGTGACACTATCTAGGAGTCACCTTTGATCGTCGCCTGACATGGAAGACACAGGTTGAGAAAAATCGAACAAGAGCAAGGCAGAGAATGGCAATCATGAAAAAGCTTGCTGGTACAACGTGGGGAGCAGATGAGAAAGTTCTCAAGAAGTTATATACTGGACGGGTGAGGACAGTACTGGAATATGGCATTGCAGCTTGGGCAACAGCAGCTAAGTCAAACTTTAACAAAATAAGTAGAGTCCAAAACCAAGGAATGCGAATCATAACTGGAAGCCTGAAGACAACGCCTATTAATGAACTAGAAAAGATCACTTGTTTACAACCAATGCAGGACAGAAGAGATAGCAGAGCCCAGGAACTAGCAGAAAATTTAGAAGATTGACAGACCACCCTATGTATAACAGGTTTAATGGTTTTGGAAAAGGAAGACTGAAGCGTAGCAACTTTGTAGAAACTGCAAAACGAAAGATTAGGGCAGATCCCATACTTAACATATCAACAGTCAAGCCCATTTACAATGCACACAACTTCCCAGCTTGGAGACAGCAGCAACTGCCTGAGATGATAGAAAAGTTAGTTAGTTAGTTAGTCGACAGATCATCCTCATTGCACATCGAACCATTCAGTCCATAAGTGCTCGGATCCCCTCCTCAGCAAATCCCGCAGCGTGTAGCGGCTAACGACGCCAGTTCTGTGTTGGTTTATCAATCTTCTTTGGCTTCCTGCGTAGTGTTCTTGTTTGGCCACTCCTCTTTTAATTTGCTGCTCTCGCAGTCTGGCCATTGTTGTAGATTCACAGTCATCACTTGGTTCTCGCAAAAGTCTTACTTCTCGTAGAGCATTCAGAATGTCAGCCTGGTCCATGGCGCGTCCGCCCTCCACAGTAGCCTCACCTGCGAGCTTGTCAGCCCGCTCATTCCCTTGTACTCCCGCATGCCCTGGCACGAAGATGAAACTAATCTTTGCTAGCCGAGACCGCTTCAGAGGCAGCAACCATTCTCTTCGGATCGACCCCTCCTCTATCCTCTTGATCATGTTCATTGAGTCGCTAAGGAAACAAGCCCTAGTGAATGTCTGTGTCTCGAGCCATGTTATTGCTTTACTTACTGCCATGACTTCCATGGTCAGGCTACTTGTGGTTTCAGTGAAAGCACCAGAGTCCTCCTTCACAATTCTCCCTCCGGCCCGAGCTGTAAAGGCCCATGAGCTTCTCACATGTCGGACGACCGACCCATCTGTGTAGATGACCGCGTCACCGTCTAGCGAGTTCTCGAAAATCAACGCTTGTACTTCAGCCTCAACAGCAGCCGGATTTTCTTGTCTGCATTTTCTATCTAGTTGGATGCAAACTGAAAAGGATGTGCAGAAGTCTGTTGGCACTTGCACCCACTCCTCGCCAGGTTCTAAGTCCTCAAGTGAACACACCTGTTGAAGAATGTCTTCGGCTTGACCCATCCACGACCGTCCTCTTTTTAACCTGCTGCCCTTCACCTTCCTAATTTCACTATGCAGTGGATGTTGTGTGTTTGCGTTAATTCTGAGGTAGGCGCGTGCCCTGCAAACTTGTATTCTCTCTTCAATGGTTGGAAAATCAAGAAGGTAGCGCATCGCCCTGCATGCTGTATCTCTTGTACATCCAAGAATAATGCGCATAGCTTCATTCTGTATCATTTCCATCCTTTCTATCTGCTTATGGCTGAGAGTCAGGATTGCCATTGCATACTCCAAAACAGACATGACCAGCCCCTCGTACAGAAGACATAGATGGCGCTGCTCACAGTTTGCTGCCGCCATCACCCGCATCGCTGCCAAACCCCGCTTGGCCTTTGTTATCACCTGGTCTATGTGCACATTATAAGCAAGGCTTCGATCAAACCGTATCCCCAGGTAATTCATTGCCTGCGTTCTTTCCACCGTCTCTGAACACAGCATTACAGTTGGTGTTGGATTGTTGACAATATGATTATTCAACGAGAACCAAGTCACCGTTGCCTTTGTTGGGTTGACCATTGCCCCAGCTTCATCACACCAAGTACTTATGCGATTGAGTTCGGTTTGTAGTTCCACAGCAACCTCCTCTCTATCCTTACCCTGACGATACACTAAAACATCATCGGCATATGACAATGTCCTGCCAGGTCCAGTGATCTGCTCACTGGTGATTCTCACTGTGTAGGCGTTGAACAGTACCGGAGATAATGGTGATCCCTGTGGTAGGCCAGGAATATTGTTGTTGGTTCCGAAGTCCAACTGCCACATCTAAAAACTACTTTCCGTTGGAAGAGGGCTGCAGCGATCCAACTAAGGAGGAATGGACTTACGTTTAGTTCAAGAAGCTGAAACATTAAAAAATCCAGTGGTACTCTGTTGTATGCGTCCTCAAGATCAATCGCTGCAGCAACGGTTTCAGTGCCTGAGTGGAAACCTTCATAGACATCATAGGCAAAGACTGCTGCATTGGTCCAGGTTTCTCTTTTTGGACGGTACCCACCCAGGATAGGTGGGAAAACACCTTGCCTCTCTAGTTGGCTTGATATTTTCCTGGCAATTACCTTCTCCAGCAGCTTGCCTATTGTATTCTGCATGGTTATAATTCGATATCCCTGAATTTTTTTGTGGTCTTTGTCAGGCTTCGGCAAGGGAATCAGATAGCTGTGTAACCATTCCTCCTTGATGCTAGCACTCCCTATACTGTTGTTGTACATGTCTGCTAGTTTCTCTAGCTCATTGTCGGTACACATATTTATGTCGTCGTATCTTATGCATCAGGACCTGGAGCACTGTTTTTTGATCGTCGAAGCACAGCCTTGATTTCTTTCACTGTCACTGTGTCTTAATCCGAAGTGTTCTGGGCCTTGCATCTGTCTGAGGTGACCTCCTTGGCCAGATTTCGGCCTCCCATGTCTGTCTGGTTGCTCTGCTCAAGGTAGCGTTCAAAGAGGGCTTTGCCTTTGTCCTCGTCAGTCCTCTGCCAGATGAGGTTAGCATCTTGGAAGTCAGAAATGCTCTTATTCTTGACTACACCACTCATGCTTTTATGTAGTCGCCAGAACAATTTCAGTGACTTGTCTGTGCTTACTCTTTGACACACCTCTGCCCATTTTTCGCTTTTAACCGCCTTGACAAGTTTTTTTTAAATAGCTTACTTTTGTGTCCATCTCTCTTTCTAAGAGCAAGCAGGGACTAGGATGACCAGCTCTGTTCTTCTTGGCATTTTGCCACCTCCTTACAGCACTACGCTTATCCACCCAAGCCTTCTCCACCTCGAAACTCCACCACGGTGGCTGCTCCCAGCTTTTTTTCCTGCCCTGAAACGTTCTGCGCTTGTCACGTCTTATTTTACTCACCACATCTTGCCCTGTACTGTCATACTGGAACGTCTTTACCTTTAGCTTGTGCTGCCTGGTTCTGCCTTTCTCCACCAATATGCTGCAAGGGTGGTGGTCGCTGCCATGGTGTCCTAGGACACCCCATCTACACACTGTAGTGAGTGAAGGTGAAACTAGCGCCAGATCAATAGCACTGTCCTCATCGCCTGGACGGCTTGCTGTCCTGGTGACACAGCCACTGTTGATACAAACCAGGTCGATGGTTTCCAGTGCAGTCTCGAGGCCCCCCCCCCCCCCTGTGTATTGGAGGTAGTGTTTCCCCATGATCTGCCTTTAGCGTTGAAGTCACCACAGAAAATAACATTTCTCTCGTGGCCTAATATGTCACTTAAGCACTGCCACTTCTGGGCGTCCACACTCGCATTGCGGGCATAAACATTAACCAACACGAATGGTATACTGGAATGAACTCTCAACGCCTGTATTTGTATATCGTCACTGTCCCAACTGGACATGTCTAGCTCTGACGCCACCATGCTGTCGCGAACGAGAATCGCCGGTCCCAGATGTCGTCTGTTGTAGAAACACTTGAAGCCGGCAATTTGGAGTAGCTGATCGCCCAGTCTCGTCTCCTGGAGTGCTACAATGTTGTTCCTGTAAACTAGGGTTTCTAAAATAGAGCCCCGTTGTTTTACACTGGCACAGTTCCAATATAGAATACGGATGTTCCTGAGTCCTAGACGGTGACACTTGAGTCTAAACCGTCTCAAACCACCACGCTTACCTTGCTTCTTTCTCCCTGCGCGGCTACCACGCCGCTTCGTTATGTTGATTGCTGACCGCTCGGAGAACACACGTTGTTCCGCCATGTTGAAAAAACGTAAACACAGACTGAGAAACCACACACGCTGCTGAAAATTCACTCAAGGATGGCTTCGCTCGATGCACGAACTCCGTAGCACCCGCGCAGATCTTGAGTAGAAACTCCTGGTTTTACATCCTGGCACACCAATTACACGCAAGAGATGAATAAATCCATCCCCTACGCGAAAAAGTTAACGAACACAAAACAACACGACCGTCTGTCGCCATCTTGAAACCGGCTGATAGAAAACATTCCTGGTATTGAGAAAAAGAACACTCAGAATGAAACCGAAAGAAGAAAAATAACCCTCAACTACATAAAAGAACATTACCCAAGCAGCAATTGAACCCATGCATATACAGATGGATCAGCCAAAGATTCATATAAAAATGGAGGAGGAGGAATTCTCCTTAATTTAAAAAATGGAGTGATAAAAACACAGTCAGTGGCAACTGGAAAATTTTCAAGTAACTTCAAAGTTGAGGTAGAGGCTTTGAAAACTGCAGCAGAAATGCTCTTGATGGAGGCAAATAAAGAGAAGCAAATAGCTATCTTCACAGATGCAAAGTCAACTGTCTCAATACTTGCCATGTGTCGCAAGACAAATAATGCGATAATCGGGAAATAGGAAAATACAGCACACATTGAACGCACAATAACTGACATAGTGATGAAGACGTCAGTGAGAGACGGGGAACAGCGAGGAAGGAAGGAAGACACTGTTATGTTCAGGACAAGATCTGGTGAAGCGAAGGAAGAGAATGTATATAGTCCCGAGAACTTAAGGAGAGGAAGAAGGAAGGAAGGAGAAGAGACGGATTGTAATATGAACATGATTCAGCACTGAGTATAGACAGAAGTGGGAGAGAATCAGCAAAAGGTCATATAAGAAGGGATACCCAAGACAAACGTGAGTAATCAAGTCTAAAGGTTTTATGAGATTTAATAATAGATAGGAATGTTGTTACGAATTGTCAACATTATTAATGATTGCAAGATGACAAGCGACATGTCTGTATTAATTGTAGTCTTGGTGAGTACGGTAGTGTGAGTAGGGATGACGGACTGTGTGATGGTATAATTATCCTGCAGGTCATCTGTTTCACGAGATGCTGCCAGAAATAAATCCTCGGCTAAAGATTAAGACATTCTGTCAGTGTTATATATATCATAGTTGAACAGTTACGTTACAAAGTTCCAGTTCTTGTATTTGAGAAGGATACTAGACAATTGAAGCCAAACTTGCCAAGGAAGAATAGTATGTAGTTAACTCCGTGGCAATACTGAAGAGCAAAAACAGCACAGAACTAGCTGACCTAAGAGCAGCACTCCATGGTCTATGCCAGAAATCCAAAAAAGTTGTAATACAGTGGATCCCATCACATTGCAGTATACCTGGAATGAAGAGGCTGACAGACTAGCAAAAGAGGGTGGACGATTACCACAGCCTGACATAGACATAACCTATAATGAGGCAAAAAGGTTTATAAAAAGCACTTATAGAACCAAATGGGAATCAGAGCATCCAGGCCACCAGAAGGATGATGCATATTACAAACTCGACAGAAGAGAACAAGTAGCAATCTTCAGACTCCGCACAGGACATAACAGGCTGAAACACCACTTGTTCAATAAACTAAAGGATAGGAGATACCGATGAATGTAATTGTGGAACTGGTAAAATGACAGCTAAACATTTGCTGCAGGAGTGCCCAATATATGCAGAACAGAGAAAGATATTTTGGCCCACGCCTGCTTCATTTGAGGACAAGCTCTATGGAGATATCAACAAGCTCAAGTTGACTACAGCTTACTTTAACTACATTCAGGTTGACATCTAAAGGTGCATGAAGATGTATTTAGACTGCCACACTTCATACCACAGGTATGTCGGTTACAAAAGCGTCCCTGAGGCATGAAATGGAATATTGCTTGGATAACACATCCATTACGTGGAAAGTCCGAATCAAAAGCTCACTGTATGGGCTTCATAAAAGGTGGAAAAAGTGTCCTAGTGGCACGAAATGGAATATTGCTTGGATAGCAAATCCATTATGTGGAAAGTCTTAATCGAAAGCTCACTGTGTGGATGTCATCTGCAGACTGCATTCTTCTGGTTTCCGGAGGAACAGCCTATGGTGAACGGAAGGCCCAATATACGGAAGTGAGGCTAAGCAGCCATGTGCAGGACGTGACGATTCCTTGGGTGAGCCCAGTACCAGAGCGTTGTGTGATGGCTCTGCAAGTATGGAAGCCTCCTTGGATGACGGGGAATGCCCATGGTCTACCCCTGCCTTCCCTTGAGGGTTGACCAGGATGTCTTTGGCTGTTCTATATGGGCCAGCTAGGATGGGGGATAACACCACAACAGTGAGATTCAAACGTCCTAAGAAACCCCCGGGAAGGTTAACCCGGTCAACAAATGCCCGCAGAAGTCGGATGTGTCGGCCTGATGGCGCAAGAACGCAGCTCTGCTGTAAACAGGCACAACGCAGTCACATCCGGAAAAAAAAATCCGGATGAACGCAGAAGAAGAAGATCACCATTATCATCATCAACATCACCGTTATCATCGCCACGATCATCATCAACATCAGTATTGAGTGACTGACTGGCACCTTGCCATCTTGGCAGACGATAGTTTGTAAAATGGAGTTATACCTCTCCATAACACACAGCCTGAGCTGAATCTAAAGACCATGTGTGGCCCATGCAGCATGATCCCTCTCTCGGCCTGCCTAGTGTACTCCAGAGGAAAGGTAACACCCCTACATCTGGAACAAGACAAGCTGCAGAAGCTGCCGGATCAGCAAAGCAATGATCTAACTGTTCGCCTGTCGGGGTTACGATACTAGACTAATTACCAACCAAGGCTTAGAGCCCGGTCTGCCCTGCCATGACATTCAGTCTTTAGGCTGCATTTCCTCGCACTAGGATAAGGACTTGTACCATCCCAATTGCGCTCCTCCGCCCGATGTCGTTGGCACAATGTGGGGTGTCGGGTTTGGTAAGCGTCGCCCAACATCAGTATTATCAGCACGTTAATCATCACAAACACCGCCACCACCACCATCATCATTATTATCATCATCCCCATCATTACAGTCAACATGACCATCATCATCCCCATCATTACAAGTCAACATCACTATCATCATCGCCATCGTCGACATCATCACAAACAGCACTACCATTATCAACACCATAATTATCATAAACACCACCGTAACCATCATCATAATTATCATCACCACCATCAAGTGCCATCTCCTCACTGAAGATCAGCTGTAATGATTCCCCAACAACTGGTGCCCGGTGTCATTGTGGTGCACTCACGCGGTCTTCCTCCAATTCAGTGGAGGAAAATATAAACGAATTTGATCATGGACTTTACTTCAAGGTGAAAACGGTTTCTGATTTTACCACTTGTAACATATTTTGTTCTTATGTTAACACCTCATTTGTATATGCTATGTTTTTTTTTTTTAGAGACGGACATAAATATTATCGGCCTGCTGCAGTATAATCAGCATCATCATCAACAAGTGCCTTGCCAGCTGGCGTGTGCGTTCATGTCTCTCCACAGATCTCAGTCTTTAGTGTTCAGGATCAACTCTGCTGATGATATTCCCCCAAGCCACCGTCTCAGTCCATGCAACATAATTTATCTTGATTCGCCATTGCCTCTCTCCCTCTTAATCTTTCCAGTCGTCACGATGTTCTCCAGTGTCTCGCTTCTTATAACATGACCAAAGGAAGCTGTTTGTCTCATTCCATGTTATATAGCAGAAAATAAAAATAGTTAGGTACGCGCAACCCCTTCAAGAAAGTAACACAGACACCGTGTTGTGAAATTTGAGCCAGCAGGCGTGATTCTGACCTCAGCACAAATTGTAAACCGATTGGTCAATTACAATATGGGGCTGCAAAATACACCTACAATTCCCCAAAAGGTCGGAAAAAAGAACCGTTACTTTACTTTACTTTACTTTACTTTACTTTACTTTACTTTACTTTGACTTCCTGTTCCCAACAGAGAGGATATACGGTTGAGCTTCTAAGACCTTTGGAGTGTTTCATGCTACGGTTTGCTTACTATTTTCCCTAATGTTACACTGGTAGTGCATGGTTCCGCCCCCTGCTACTGAGTTGAGTGCGTGGAGCGACACTGTGAGCTGTGTATTTCGCGTGGAGTGCTTTTACATCTGTCCGCGGTTGTTTGTAGCGTTATTATATATTATTCATGTTTGTAGCGTGAACTGCGTGTTCAGAAAAATGGCGGCCTGCAGATCGCTGAACTAACTCAGTCGCCTTATGCATTACTGTGTGGTTGCTGGGTTTCTAGTGACTGCCGCCTGTATCGACGAAGAAATGCATTATTTGTGACGGACTTTTGTGTTGGCATTTTATTCTGGCAGCAGCATTATGCACAGTATACCTGTACAGGCTGTTGGTTTGTCGAGACTCCTGTCTGTTCCACTTTTCACACGTGGCAATGAGGAGCATTTTATGTGATATCCACTGGCACAGAAACGGAGTATAATGGAGCTATCCTTTGCCATGAACTTGGACCGGCAACTAACTAACTTAGTGTACTTTACCTTACTTCTATTTTACTTTGCCTTTACCTTTACTTTACTTCCTGTATTTGCCATGGGCTTATATACAATTGTTTTCCTTATGCAACCCCCTTTAATTTGATATTTATACAGGTCCGCTACCTATTAACAACTTATAAGTCATAACTGTGACACACCCCTATATCACATTTCCCGCCATCCATTTGTGTAAGGTCCAAACCTACCTTTGTTTGGCACTGAATCTTAACTTTTGGCTAAGATCAAAGTGTAGTATCTGCACTTGAACTTGCCAGGGTCACCAGCAGAGGCGGTCATCCAAATGACACAAAAGGGACGTGGGGACCTAATGGGGCGGCTCTGGCCCTTGTGGGGGATTGAGCGCATTTATTAAGAAAGGCGCTTTGGATATATGGTGTTAGGCCCATATTTATATAGACCAATTGGCACTTATGGGCATATAAGAAGTTAAGAGATTATACACATCAGCATGGAAAGGTATGGTTTTTTTTTGGACGTAAGAGACATAACCAGCTAATTTGTTTTATTAACATTAGTTATGTCCCTTACACAGTATGTTAAAAGTTAGTTGTGTTGCTATGAGCTCCCACATTTTTGGACTGTTTGTGTTTTACTAAGCAATCAATGTTTTAGTTCAGTAGGCTACCATTGCTTTCTACACGGCAGACGCCTCGCAGCATGGGGTTCTGTTGCCAAATCGTCCGCAAATGATTTTAAACCCTCAAAATTAGAGATGCCGATAAACTTTGATATATACTATGTTATCCTCATGGCAAGCATATAGAAAACAACTGTTTACCCTCGCTTTTCCTACCTGGACAATTCTGAAAATTATCAGGAGGAGGGAGAAGAGGGGGAGGAGGAGGGGAGGAGGAAAAGGGGGAGGAGGAAGAAGAAGAAGAGGAGGATTATAACGCATATGCCTGTAGATAACTGGATAATTCTGAAAATTATCAGGTAACCATTTCAGGTTTTTAAGATTGGGTATGTTTAGGGTTGTCAGATACGTGGGCACCAAAAGGAAGACACAATAAGACCCCCCCCCCCCCCCCAAAAAAAAAAAAAGAGGACAAAGGAAGATATATTGAATGTTTCATTTGAATCGTTCCAGATTAAACCCACAATCAGTACAATTTTATTACAATAGCTGCCAATAAGTGTATCTTGCTCTTAGTGAACCGACCAAGAAACAATCATTAAAAAAAATAAATATAAATTAAATGGAGGCCTTTTTCAAAATGCTATAAAACAGTATTTAAACAGCCGATTCGACAATTATTACTTTATAATCTTTATTAATCTATATATATAAAAGAGAATGTCTGTCTGTTTGTATGTATGTATGTATGTCTTTTATGCGTTCGCGAATGGTCCATCCGATTGAGATGAAATTTTCTACACGTCTTCCTCTCATTCCCGTGCTGCCAACTGTCATAGTTTGTTAGTGTACAAACATATTTAATTAATATTATTTAATATTTTAAACTGTCATTTACTGCCAATATAGTACCTTGCGGTGTATGGCAGAGGGGTCTTTGAGCCTGAGGAATTAAGGCCGCCTGGCTAGTGCAGTCGCCGCGAACTGTGCAGGTTAGGATTTTCTTTTTGCCCCCGACAGAAAAATATCCCACACCTTACCGAGGGATCGAACCCGGGTCTCCTGAATGAGAGTCCGGCGTTCTAGCCAATATTTGAATTACATTATAATGTATATACAGCGAGGGGACATAACTTCTAATAGCATTGTTATTTATGTAAAATTGTTGCATATTTCTCAAATAGGTGGACCTTTTCGCTACAGTTATCTACAGGCATATGCGTTATAATCCTACTCCTCCTCCTTCTCCCTCTTCCCCTCCTCCTCCCCATCCTCCTCCTACCCATTCTCCCCTCCTCCTCCCCTTTTCTCCCCTCCTCCTCCCTCCCTCCTCCTTCTCCACCTCATACTCCTCCCCTCCTCCTCCACCCTTCTCCTCCTCCTCCCTCCCAAAAAAGACAACCCGCCCGGCCCGGCTTCGCTCAGCTCCTGGTGAGTAGCGTCTAATTTAATTAATAATCGGATCTGCTCCCGTTCCCGTTCCCAAAAAAGACGACCCGGCCCAGCCCGGCTTCGCCCAGCTCCTGGCAGGGAGCATCTAATTTAATTCATATTCGGAGGGGGAGGAGGAGGTGGAGGGGGAGGAGGAGGAGGGGCGGAGGTGGGAGAGGAAGAGAAGGGAGGAGGAGAGGAGGGGGAGGAGAGGGATGAGGAGGGGAGGAGGAGAGAGATGAGGAGGGGAGAAGGAGGGGAGGAGGGGGAGAAGAAGGGGGAGGATGAGGGAGAGGAGGAGGGGAGTAGGGGAATGAGGAAAGGTAGGAGAAGGAGGGAGGAGGAGGAGGAGTTGGGAGGAGGAGGAGAGGAGGAGAAGGAGGAAGGGGAGGAGGGGGAGGGGGAGGAGGATGAGGAGGACGGGAGGAGGAGGACTGGAGGAGGAGGAGGGGGAGGAGGAGAAAGGTGGAGTAGTAGGGGGTGGAGGAGGGGAGGAGGGGATGAGAAGGGGAGGAGGAGGGGAGGAGGAGGGGAGGGAGGAGGAGGAAGGAGAAGGAGGAGGAGGAAGAGGAGTTGGGAGGAGGAGGAGGAGGGAAGTAGGAGGAGGAGGAGTGGGAGTAGGAGGGGGAGGAGGAGGAGGGGTGAGTAGGAGGGTGAGTAGGAGGAGGGAGAGGAGGGAGGAGGCGGGGTAATAGAAGGGGAGGATGAGGGGGGAGGAGGAGGAATAGGAGGAGTTGGGAGGAGGGGAGTAGGAGGGGATGTGGAGGAGGGAGGGGAGGGGAGGAGGGGGAGGAGGATGGGGGAGGAGGGAGAAGGAGGAGGAGGAGGGGGAGGAGGAGGAGGAGTAGGACGTGGGAGTAGGAGGGGGAGGAGGAGGAGGAGGGGTGAGTAGGAGGGTGAGTAGGAGGAGGGGGGAGGAGGGGAGGAGGAGGGGTAATAGAAGGGGAGGATGAGGGGGAGGATGAGGGGGAGGAGGAGGAAGAGGAGGAGTTGGGACGGAGGGGAGTAGGAGGGGATGTGGAGGGGGAGGGGAGGGGAGGAGGGGGAGGAGGATGGGGAGGAGGGGAGAAGGAGGAGGAGGGAGGAGGAGGGGGAGGAGGAGAAGGAGGGAGAAGAGGGGGAGGAGGAGGAGGAGGCGGAGGATTATAACGCATATGCCTGTAGATAACTGTAGCGAAAAGGTTCACCTATTTGAAAAATATGCAGCAATTTTACATATATAGCAATGCTATTAGGAGTTATGTCCCCTCGCTGTATATACATTATAATGTAAACTAAAATATTAAATAATATTAAGTAAATAACTGTTTGTACATTAACAAACTATGACAGTTGGCAGCACGGGAATGAGACTTATGCAATTCACCCAGGATTTAGCAACAGGAAATCCAAGAGTTATCACATGTTCTCATAAAATACATATATTTTAGGTGATATATCCAATTCACATTCAGGCATTATGAATTAAAACACTTCTAGTAATCTGGTGGCCACTGATGCATGTTCATTTGTGCTCCATAGAACCAGGTCATCGGCGTACATTGCCGCTTTAATTCCATGCGGTAGATTAGCAACGAGATCATTGATGAAGATTAGACAAAGTGTGGGGGACAAGACTCCGCCCTGTGGAACACCATGACGCAGTAGTACTTTCTTGCTCTTTAGTCCGTCTATCTGTACTCGGGTTCTTCTGTTGTGCAAGTATGCTTTCACCCATTTGTACATTCTTCCATTGACTTTGCAGTTTCTCAGTTTATTCACCAGACCTTCTTTCCAGACTTTGTCAACGGCTTTCTTCAAATCTATCCATGCCGCAAGCACCAGCTTCTTCTCTTGGAATGCATCCTCAATTTCTTGTGAGATGTAGGTTGTCTGATCTTCTATAGAATAGCACTGCCTAAAGCCAGCCTGCTGTGGCACAAGGATGTTTTTACTTTCAATGTACCACTGCAGTTTGTGATTGATGATGCGCCAGTGTTTTGCAGAGACAGCTGGTGAGGCTAATTGGTCTGTAGCTAGAGGCAATGGAACTATCTTTCCCTGATTTTAGGAGGGGTATCATGATTGCTTCTCTCCAGGCTTGTGGAACACTGCCTAAGGTCCAACTATTATTGAAGATCTGCAACAGCTTTGCTTTGGCCTCTGTTCCTAGGTTCCTGATCATTTCATTGGAGATACCATCAGCTCCTGGTGACTTTCTCATTTTCAGTTTTGATGTGGCTAGCTCCAGTTTGCTGATTGTGATGGGTGCCTCCAGAACCTCATGTACTATTTCCTTCTGTCCTGTATGTTGCCGTTTCTCTCGAATCTCTTGTTGTTTCTCTGGACTAATTTTGATATCGTTATCTTGTGCGAATGAGACCGCAAAATGGTCAGCTGCTTGCTTTCTTGTTAAGATGTTTCCATCTTTATGTAGTGCAATTTTTGAACTTCTACTTGTACCCTCATCGTTAAGTTGTTTTATTAGCTTCCACAATTTCCTTGTGTCTCTTTCAAAGTTCAGAGACTCTGTGTTTTTTTTCCTGCCAGCTTTTCCGTCTAGCCTGCAGCTTGGCCCTTTGAAATTTGGCTTTTGCATGCTGGAATTTATTGTGGTGCTCTTGGCTGGGTGTGGCCTCTGCTTGCTTTCTACATACTTCCACATCATTATGCAACTTTTCCAGTTCACTACTCCAGTAGGGTTTATATTGTTTACGGGCTCCTCTTGGTACTGTTTCTCACGCTGCCTGTAGTACGCATTTCCCAAACTCTTAAACTACTTTATTTATGTCTTTCTCAGTGTTCAGGTTTCTAACCAGTATGCTGGTGCGATTCTTGTATATTGCCCAGTCTGCTTTCTTGTAGTTCCACCTCGAGAGGGTGCTGCTTTCAATTACAAGCTAATTTTCTACAGTTAGAAAGAGTGGCCGATGGTCGCTGCCACCAAGTTGTTTCCCAACAATTCGTGTAATGTTCGACTCCAGGTCTGGTGAATGAAAAGCCAGGTCAGATGTAGTTGTAGAGTGCCATGATCTCGAGTAGAAAGTATGTGGGTCGGACGGCTTGTTAACCAAGATGAATCTATTCTCATCCTGCCAGTCTTCCAGTCTCTCTCCTCTCTGGTCCATGTTATCATAGCCCCAACTCTGCGAGTGGCTGTTGAAATCGCCACACACAATCATTTTTTCTGTTAATGGTAGTGTGTCCAGTGCCTGTGGGCGGTCACTTGGACAGTAGTAATTGATCAGATGTAGGTCTGTATAGCCTGTTTTAAGTTTAAGTGTCTGATACTCAGCCCCTTCCATATAGACTTCGATTTGGGAAGCAGTGATGTTATTTTTTACAAGGGTAAGTATCCCATATTTTCGCCTGTTCTTTCGGTCAGATTGGTAACACTGGTTGCCTCTGATTTTGAAGGCTATATTTTCATTGAGGTGAGTTTCTTGCAAGCAACATATGCTTACTTTTTCTTGGTCCAGGATGTTTTCTAATTCTATTTTTCTTGCTGACTCCCTCCGCATTCCAGTGCATTATTTTAAGTCTTTGTTTAGTATGGCCAGCCGTTCTATTCTCATGTCCCCGGCTCCACAGGACATCTGAGAAGGACCTCCAGTAGTTGTGGTTGGACCCTTTCGAGACATAGGGCCCGGCACTGCACCTGCCTGGGGGTCTAAAGCAGGGCGAGCACCATAACTTTTAGCAGCAGTCGACATATTTCATTTTGCGTAATTGAGTGGCATCCTGATTTCTGTGGTGCGCCTCCTGGCTGGTTGCCTCCGTCTTCATCACCTTTCCTTTGCTAGAGCAAACTATGGTCTCACTCGAGTTTAGATGTGTACACACGCACACACGTGTCTGCACATGCATGTGTGTGTATACACATCTAGAGCACACTGGCTATTTTCCGGCGCCAGATACTCGCCGTCGCCCCTTCTCCTGTTAGTAGAAACAGTTCCGTCACGTGAAGGCCAGGAGTTGAACGTTTGCTGCATAGGTTATGTATTCACAAGCCATTGGAGTATTTAAGCAATGTTGGACGCTCACCCCAACACTGCGCCCCGGCTACATACAGCAACATTTGGAACATGGTTTTCTCCTAATGTACAGTTTATCTTATGACTATGATAACTGAGTATAATATTATTTAGTTTGTACTAGATTACATTCTTTAAGAACTCACCATTCCAAATCATTGTAGATTGAGTTGCTTAAGAAATAAATGTACAACTTGGACTAATGCTTATACATTACATCAGTTATTTACTTTGGGAGAAATTAAAATTCACTATGGTGATTCTTAATGAATAGTTTATCTATAAACTATAACCATTAATTATAATTAACTTCTTAAGAATTCACCACGCGTGTTCACAAGTCGACTTACCAAGTCGATTTACCAAGTCTTCTTCTGGGAAACTGAACTCACAACTTATCTAAGATTTAAAATAAATTATATTCACCTCATCCGAACAAGACGGCTTCACAACACGTGTCAGCAGTTGGCATCACCAAGAAGTAAGGTCATAGATTTGGTTGTTTCCAAATACTGGCTGCTGGATGTATGGTCCTTCTTCTCTTTAGACAATTTTCTCACTTAGTCTGGCGAATTAAGAAGCTACCATTCTGCAGGCACATCTTGGTTTGTGACCAGTCGCTGTTTCGTTGGTACAATGAGGCCGGAAATCGATTGTAGCTGTTTATATCTCAGCTTTCTCCGTTTCGTGTTTTTACTTTCCCGTGGACCATAAGTCCGTCCTTTCAAATATGGGATTGTAGTAATATGAAACAAACTTAGTATTTTTGGTGGTGAACTCTGATTTTGTCGTCCTGGAAATAATTAATGCGATGTTACGTTTTGTGAAAATATATCACAAGAGGTGACAGGCGAGTAACGTCCACCTTGCAGCCCCGACTTGGCCCCCTAGTGATGTCCACCTCTTTGGTCCACTGAAAACTCACCTTGGCGGGAGACATTTCGCGAATGACGCCGAAGTTGAATGTGAAGTGAAAACATGGTTTAGAAAACAGAGCATGCAGTTCTATGCAGCCGGTTTGGGAGGACTGGTAAAACGATGGGATAAGTGTATCAATGTTGGTGGAAATTATGTTGAGAAATAAAGGGACAATATATGTATAAAAATAAACTAGTTTCAAGTTGTTATCATATGTAATTACTCCCCCGATGTGTCTCCACCTTGCCGTGATGGGGGAGCTTGCGTGTCCCATCGACCCCATGCGCTTGCCGATGGGTGAAAACTACATATCGGACGGCTCATGGGATAGGGACCAGACTAAGAGAGACACAACCTGCTGCTCTGCAGGTGAGACTGAGGATAGCAGTCAAATATTTAAATCAGGCGCACGAAGGCAGAATATCTTGGTCCGGACAAAACACTAAAGGCTCCCTGTCGAGGGCTGTGGCTGAACGCCTCTAAGCCACAAACCCTTGGACCTGAGAGCCAGGCCGATACACCTTTCGAAAAATAAAGGCGTGATACTGAGCAAGCTACATGCTCAGGTCTGATTCAAGTTCGAAGGCTCTCAGCTGGGGGATATGAGAGATTCCCGGATGAGAGGGCCAGGCCGTTTCTCGTTCATCTCTTCACGAAGGTAAGGTGCTGAGCCGGCAGCACAAGTAGCCTACCTCGTGAGCGAGTACAAAAAGTCAAAAAAGTGCCCCAGCCGAAGAAAATGGCTGCGAAAACTGTATCTAACTCATAGAGAGTGTAGACAAAAGTGGAAGCACGTCTCTATGACGCAAAATCGAACGCACGGCGAGCGAACCTATTGCGTGGTCCGAAAGCAAAAGCTTACCGAGTGGTTGTCGCTCGCTGTCTGACCGTCCCTGGTGTGTGCTGAGCGATCAGGGGCAAACGGGTTGCCCAACACATGGAAGTGAGGAACTAAAGCAGCCATGAGCAGGACGTGTAACTCCTCGTTTGAGACCAGTCACAGAGCAATATGTGCCGGCTCTGCAATTATGGAAGCCTCCTTGGATAGCGAGGGAATGCTCATGGTCTGC
Organism: Cepaea nemoralis; assembly: GCA_014155875.1. NCBI lineage: Eukaryota > Metazoa > Mollusca > Gastropoda > Stylommatophora > Helicidae > Cepaea > Cepaea nemoralis. The sequence continues at coordinate 37,920 of JACEFZ010021337.1, forward strand.
CCCTGCCTTCCCTTGAGGGCCGACCACGATGTCGTTCATCGTTCTATCTTGACCAGCTGAGATGTTAGCGACATCACAACAGTCCAACGTGCCTCGAAACCAGAGGAAGGTTAACCTCATTAAAAAATGCCCGCTGAAGTCGGAAGTGTCGTCCTACGGGTGGCAAACTAAAAATTGACACTACGCAATTACGTCCGAGTGAAATGTCTCGTCCGAATGTCTCTCGTGCTAGGAACAGCTCTGACTACCTAGTTTCCGAATGCCGCTCTTGTTCGGAACAGCTCTGACTGGGTGGTTTTCCGAATGTCTGTTGTGCCTGGAAAAGCTCTGATGGGGGCAACGACAAGCACATGTCCGAAAACACGCTGAGTGGATGCCGTCTGCAAATCTGTCTGGTTTGTGCGGGAATGGCCCGGGGAAACGAAGTGACCAATATATTGAAGTGAGGATTTAAAGCAGCCATGAGCAGGACGTGACGATCTCCCTCGGTGAGCCCAGATCCAGGGCGTTATGTGTCGGCCCTGCAACTATGGAAGCAACCTTGGATGGCGGCAAATGCTATGGACTGTCCCTGCCTTCCTTTGAAGTATGACCGTTGTCTTCGACCGTTCAACCTTGGCCAGCATGGTTGCAGATGGCACCACAAAAGTGAGAGTCTCCCAGGAATGCTACCTGGTCAAAAAAGCACGCTAAAGTCGATGTGTTGGCCTACGGGTTTCGGTCCAAGGGCGCATAACAGACACACCGCAATCACATCTGAAAAAACACTCCGGATGAACGAAAAGAAGAGAAGAAGATATGTAATTATTTTTCTACATCCATTTGTGACTTACTCATTGACTTCCCCTCATAATATACAAGTAAATGGGCATATTTTTAAAAAAGTGAATCGATACAGTTATCTCGGAACAGTCATAACATTGATGGGAGATGCCTTGAAGAGATTAGAACAAGAATTTGCGAGGGTAGCCTTTTGCAAGATGAAAAACATGCTGACCAATAAAAATATATCAATTGAAACGAGAAAAAGTGTGTTGAAGTGCTACATAGAACCTGTACTTTTGTATGCATGTGAAGCGTGGGCAATGAGCAGTCAAGCTGAAAAACATCTGATGGCTGTGGAAATGTGGTTTCTGAGAAAAATGCAAAGAATACCATGGACACACAGAAAAACCAATGAACAAGTCCTTCAAGAAACAAAGGAAGATCGTAAACTAATTAGAGACATTAGACGTAGACAGTCACAATTTTTTGGGCACGTTATGAGAAGAAATCAATTGGAGAACTTGGTGACAACTGGCAAGATCGAAGGGAACAGATCAAGGGGAAGACCGAGAAGTAAATACCTGGAAGCCTTTGCCATGTGGCATGGACGAGACAGAAACACGGAGCTGATCCACAACTCTGATGATCGACTGAGATAGCAAAACATGACCTCCCACACTTATCGGCATGGCACATGATGGATGGAGTAAGAGAGGTAGAAAATGCAAGAACAAAAGGAAACCTCAGAGACCTTTACAGCACCACAAGGTAAATCCCTCCTCTACACACACACAAACACACACGCACCTTTTTTTAAAGGTAAATAGTAGGAAAATATCCTCAACCAAGTGGACAATGAGAAAGTTATCACCGACATTAGAGATCAAATGGACAGATGGGTTGTATACGTTTAGGAACTTCTGAACAGAGCAGCCACAAGTGATCCTCCAGATATCGAGCAGCAGAAATGGAGTTGAATATAACTGAGGACACACTGAGAAAATCTGATGATAATATAATTAGCCACTTTCTTGTCTGGAGCACACAGAGAAAACGAAATAATAGGAGATCTCAAAACAAATGGACAAGAGAATTAAAGACAGAGATGAACCATAAGTGGAGACATAAGTTAGCTGCAGGAGATAGCTAACAAAACGGCTCGGGTGGGGGGAGGGGGGCTTGAAGGTCTATGCCCCGGTAGTGGATCAAAAGCCAAAGAAGAAGAAATATTTGTGTAATATATGTATATTTGTGTTTATATATCATATTTTTGTTATATATATATATATATCTATATATATATATATATATATATATATATATATATATATATATATATATATATATATATATATATATGTTTGTAAGTTTTAACAACACCACTCCTCTCTCATATAAAATGTATCGTATCAACATAGCTCGGCGGTTCACTAGAATCTACACAACAATAGAATGGCATGTTCTACGTGATCCTAACACAGTGGCATTGTCAAAGAAATCCATTTACGTCATTATAACAAAATTCCCCCTGTGAGTAAAATATATCTATCTATATTGGTAAATATTATTTATAGATCTCTAAATTGACATCAGTCTGTATTTGCTTATTGTGTGTACATACTCTCACTAACTAGAAAACAAACTGCCACAACCCGTTTATAATACAGGATCCTTTTCCACACCTTCAGACATATTGGGTGTATGGTGTTGGTCCCATATTTGTACAGACCAGTTGATGGGTACCGTGGACACCTTTACTTTCTAGAGAAGTTCCTGGTACAAATTTTAGACTGGGTCGATCTGTAAGCCCAGGTCAATTGTAAAACAGAAAATCCCAGTCTTGATGGGGATTCGAACAAAGAACCCAGGGCTGGCAGGCCAGTGTGCTGGCCACTGCACCACCGCAGCCTCCACAGCCCAGGTGAGTGTTCACACATATGAGCTGATTCAATGACATTGGATGATTAATCGTCTTAGGCGACGTCCCGTATCTGCCATGGTCATATATAACTATTTTCCATATGCAACTCCCTTTTATTTGATATATAATATAACATTTATGCTACCATATTAACAACTTTTGAGTGATAACTGTGACACATCCCTACTTCCTGTTCACCCGCCATCCATTTTTGTTAGGTCCAAACCTACTGTTTGTTTTGCGTTGAATCTGTTAACATGTGACGTACATGTCAACAACCTGAATTTACACAGGCATGCTGGTCACTTCATTCATACCTCACGATCACAAACACGTTTTGTATGAATGGTATATAATGAATCAGGATTTATTCTACATAATATACAGCTCGTTTCTCGAGCATACATAAATGGCATTCAATACTCAAATACATTCTTTACACTCGCTACGTATAACTGCGCCCTTTCTAAACTACACAGATGGCGAGAGTAAACACACAGGTCTTGTCGCTCTAACTGTCGGGTCCAGTCTTCCTGAATTCACAGGTCTGGTTCAGCTACTGGTCCTCAGTTCTCGTGCGGTCAGCCGCACGGCGTGCTGAGTCACTTGTCACGCAGTCCAGTCCTCGTTAACCTTCAGCTGTACTATTGTTCAGTCTATTTACGGGTAGTCCCCGTGGTTAACGTACTCTGTCTATCCCGGGAGTTAATCCCGTTATGTCCTAGTTATGTCCTAGCTATGACACGTGCGTGTCCTGTCTAGGTCCTGTCCTAGAACTGTTTGGAGTTATCTCCTTATACTGTCTTTCTCTATCTATTCTTCTTCTTCTTCTTCGTTCATCTGGAGTTTTTTTTCCGGATGTGATTGCGTTGTGCCTGTTTACAGCAGAGCTGCGTTCTTGCGCCGTTAGGCCGACACATCCGACTTCTGCGGGCATTTGTTGACCGGGTTAACCTTCCCGGGGGTTTCTTAGGACGTTTGACTCTCACTGTTGTGGTGTTATCTCCCATCCTAGCTGGCCCATATAGAACAGCCAAAGACATCCTGGTCAGCCCTCAAGGGAAGGCAGGGGCAGACCATGGGCATTCCCCGCCATCCAAGGAGGCTTCCATACTTGCAGAGCCAACACACAGCGCTCTGGTACTGGGCTCACCCAAGGAATCGTCACGTCGTGCACATGGCTGCTTAGCCTCACTTCCGTATATTGGGCCTTCCGTTCACCATAGGCTGTTCTTCCGGAAACCAGAAGAATGCAGTGTGCAGATGACATCCACACAGTGAGCTTTCGATTCGGACTTTCCGCACAATGGATTTGCTATCCGAGCAATATTCCATTTCGTGCCACCAGGACACTTTTTCCACCTTTTTGAAAGCCCACACAGTGAGCTTTTGATTCGGACTTTCCACGTAATGGATTTGCTATCCAAGCAATATTCCATTTCGTGCCACTAGGACACTTTTTCCACCTTTTTTGAAAGTCCACACAGTGAGCTTTTGATTCGGACTTTCCACGTAATGGATCTCCTATCCAGCAATATTCCATTTCATGCCTCTGGGAGGCTTTGTAACCGACATACCTGTGGTATGAAGTGTGGCAGTCTGAATACTTCTTCATACACCTTTAAATGTCAACCTGTATGTAGTTAAAGTAAGCTACGGTCAACTTGAGCTTGTTGATATCTCCATAGAGCTTGTCCTCAAATGAAGCAGGTGTGGGCCAAACTATCTTTCTCTGTTCTGCATATATTGGGCAATCCTGAAGCAAATGTTTTGCTGTCATTTTTCCAGTTCGACAATTACATTCATCGGTATCTCCTATCTTTAGTTTATTGAACAAGTGGTATTTCAGCCTGTTATGTCCTGTGCGGAGTCTGAAGATTTCTACTTGTTCTCTTCTGTCGAGTTTGTAATATGCATCATCCTTCTGGTGGCCTGGATGCTCTGATTCCCATTTGGTTCTATAGGTGCTTTTTATCAACCTCTTTGCCTCATTATAGGTTATGTCTATGTCAGGCTGTGGTAGTCGTCCGCCCTCTTTTGCCAGTCTGTCAGCCTCTTCATTTCCGGGTATACTGCAATGTGATGGGATCCACTGTATTACAACTTTTTTGGATTTCTGGCATAGACCATGGAGTGCTGCTCTTAGGTCAGCTATTTCTGTGCTGTTATTGCTCTTCAGTATTGAGACAGCTGACTTTGCATCTGTGAAGATAGCTATTTGCTTCTCTTTATTTTCCTCCATCAAGAGCATTTCTGCTACAGTTTTCAGAGCCTCTACCTCCGATTTGAAGTTACTTGAAAACTTTCCAGTTGCCACTGAATGTGTTTTTTTCACTCCATTTTTTTAAATTTAAGAGAATTCCTCCTCCTCCATTCTCTATTGAATTTTTGGCTGATCCATCTGTATATGCATGGGTCCAATTCCTGCTTGGGTAATGTTCTTTTATGTAGTTTAGGGTTATTTCTCTTCTTTCGGTTTCATGCTGAGTGTTCTTTTTCTCAATACCAGGAATGTTTTCTATCATCTCAGGCAGTTGCTGCTGTCTCCAAGCTGGGAACTTGTCTGCATTGTAAATAGGTTTGACTGTTGATATGTTAAGTATGCGATCTGCCCTAATCTTTCGTTTTGCAGCTTCTACAAAGTTGCTACGCTTCAGTCGTCCCTTTCCAAAACCACTAAACCTTTTATACATAGGGTGGTCTGTCAATCTTCTAAATTTTTCTACTTGTTGCTGGGCTCTGCTTCTCTATCTATTCTCTTGTAAAGGTCCTTATCTATGTCCTGTCTCTGTCCTTTCCTTTCATCCGTCTTTGTCCTACTTCTCTCTATACATATCCAGCTCCTTGATCGCGCTCTCGTCCCCCCCCCCCCCGTATTGCGTCACCAAATTTAGCTCATGGGTGTGACGCAATCTGTTGTAATATCTAAAATTAGTTGGGTCTAATTTTGTCAAGTGCGGGTAGGGTTAAGTACTCATGTCTTGGGTATAATCACTAACTTATGACCGTCTGATGTCACTATGTCGTACTTATCCACTGGCGTATTAATCAGTGCTGCACAACTGTACTGTTGGCCAGAGTGAATACTCATTCACATTACATCTATGAGAGCTGTAACTAACCAAAGCCATTGTCTATAAGACCTGCTTTTCAAAATGTCGATTGACCGACATCCCGCACAGATTGTCCCTTTTACGGGTACAATACATGAATATAAATTCATGCTCTCATGTAATGTTTCTCCAACTCTATTACATGTTGTGTGTGTGCTGATGTTCACCTCTCTAACTTCCGTTTGTGGCTAAATCTTTTAATGTGTCCTCAGGGTTTAGTAAGTCTGTTATGTCCCCTGTTCATGGGTTTTCCCCCCTTTCTTTTTATTGCTGTCTGCATTTTTATCTGTAAGTATATCTCGTTGTTTGCGTGTTTAGTTAAATTTAATGTATGTTTAAATCAGAAACATAGGTGTATGTTTATAATTTACTGAATGATGTTTTTCAAGCGTCGCACGTTGGTTTATGCAGTCACGAATGAATGCGTTTGCTTAATTTGTGACTGCTTTGCCGACCTAGGAAGCTTAAAATTGTTCCTATATATGTAATGTATTAATGGCAACAACACACATAAACCACACAAGCACATGTGTCACACCTAAGACGCAGACAAATTATAAAAACGCTTGGATGCGGAAAAAAATTTGCACATTGTTCCCTCGCCTTATATTTAATACATTCACTCAATCCTTGTTCTCGTCTTTCTCTCGCACATTCAGTTCTCACATGGTAAAAAAAAACCATGTTATGTCATTAAGATACTATTGTAAAATATAATGAGAAAAAAAAATAACTACTGAAAAAAATAAAAAGATGCGCAATAGTTTTGGCTCAGTCTACACGTTTCTGAGCCGAATATGAGCACTGTGTATTGTTTGTACAATATTTACAAGTTGACTGGGTTGTTTGGTCTCATTCTAAGTATACTAACTACTCTATTTAAATATGCTCTACTTTTGTGTACTGAGATTTATTAACTAAGGGAAGATAATTTACGAAATTAAATGAAATGGGGTGAAATGTGTTGGTTCCCTTAATCTAACTATACTTCTTGATGGTAAAAATATTTACTGATGTTATACTTCTAAACTAATCTGTGTTAACTAACTAGAGTGTACTAACTATTATCTAATTAATTCTGGAATGCTAGTCTCTTAGGAGACTCATAGGATGTGATTAACATAAGGTAATTATTTATAAGACTAATTATCCCTGTATGTAAATGGGAATAGGGAAATAGGTGTTATTAATCTACGAAACTAAAGTTATTATGTTCTTATAAACTAACTACTACATAAGAAACTATAGTACTATATGAAACTGCAATAAAAATATATATTATATATCACAATTACATACATTTTATATTTATATACTATTTGTAAATACTAATACATACATTTTCAATTCCTACACTAGTTAAACTAATCTGTTCCAGGTAAGGTGATGATGTCGCGTCGTTTCCTTTTCGAATATCTTCACTTAATATCATAGTTTGTATTTACATTGTCCGATATTCCACGCGATGTTCCTGGAGTGTGTATTCACAATGTTGTATCTAATTCTGTCGAATATAACATATTGCTATCGACGTAGATAGTCACTCATATGTGTTGACAGTTTTCTTCATAGCGACACATCTGTCTGATCACACTCTGGTACTAATGTCAGAGACGATGATGGTGTTGCGTCGTTTTTCTCTGTCACTTCAGATACTTCAAATTTCGAAGGTCTACTAAGCATGTCAGCTAGTGTATTACATTTGCCTCTAATAAGCCTGACCGAAAATGAATAATTCTGGAGTATCAGGGACCATGTGTAGATCCTGTTGTTCTTATGGACTCCTGTTTCCATGACTGTGAGCGGGGAGTTGTCAGTTTCGATGACAAAGTGTGTCCCTGCCAAAAATCTATGCAGTTTACGGACACAGTACACAATAGCTAAATCCTCCAATTCCAAGACTCCATACTTGGCTTCACTCGGGTAATCTTGCGACTTACATATATTACAGGATGTAGAATGTCGTCATATCTTTGACCTAATGCGCCGGCTATGGATACTGTGCTGGCATTAGTCCTAAGAAAATATTGTAAGTTCGGATTAGGCAACCGAAGGATTGGGACATTGCTAAAAAGATGCTTAAGTTTTGACATTGCATTCATTAAAATAGTATCTTTCACATCAATTTTGGTATTCGACTTCAATAGATTTGAAAAACACTGGTAATTTCAGCTAAATTGGGAATGAACTTATTGTAATAGTTTACTAATCCCAGTAGACTCCACACTTGCTTTTTGGTGACTGGCATAGTGAGGTTCAAAATGTTTGTCACAATTTTGTTATCAGTTTGCAATTGGCCTTTAGATATAGTATGGCCTAGGAAGTCTATTTTCTCCAAGCCCAGCTCCACTTTGGTTGGCTTTACTGTAAGTCCAAATAACTTTATCCTTTCGAAGACTTGTCTCAGTTTTTATAGGTGTCTTGTCCAGTCTGTTGTATGTGACCAAATGTTGTCTATCAGTTTTGGTTTTATATGTATACTGTCCCTTGTTGTAGTTAAATCTATTGTTGGTTCTGGTCGTTCTTTGTCGTTGTTCTCTGTTTGATTCAGTCTTGTGGTTGCGCTGAGTAAGTTTTCTGTTTGATTGCTGGGTGTCTTTGCATTGTGTTCATCTTCTGTCTGAGTACTTGGCTGTGGTTGTATTGTGTTCGTCTACAATCTGATTACTTGGTGTAGTTGCATTGTGTTCGTCTTTTGATCTGATGTTTCTGTTTAGAGGCCAATGTTGTGGATTGGTCCTCTGCTTGTCAAATGTTTACACTTTCTTTCTAATTGTTGATATAAGGTACATGAAGGGAAAAAATATTTAATATCTCTAAAAACATTTGGCCATTCTAAATGAGCTAAGATTCTGGCTCTTGTCTTATCATAGCCTAAATGTCCAGCAAACGGCGAATCGTGTGCTATTCGTAGGACTGTTTGTCGATGTTTGACAGGTAGTACCGTTTGCTGAATTTCATGGTTGTCTCTCTTGTAATTTCTAGTGAGAATACCATTGTGTAATTTAAAATACCATGACGCGTTTTTGGTCATTTTTGTTTTCTCGCCCATAAATCTGAAATAGGGTGAGATAGATGGGTCGGCGCGTTGCGCCTCTATGAACTTTTCTTTGGTGGTGTTATTTACTGTACCACTTGGTGATATAAGGTGTAGCATTTCTTTTTGCAGGTCGTCTTGTTGTTTTTGTGTTTCTGACCTGGTTACCGCATTAGCCTTATTGGTTTCTCTCCAGGCTATTATTTCTTTTGCGGTACAGTTCTTTAGCTCTGGTAGGCACCCGATTATCAGATCGGTACACGGGTTGTGCAAGATGGCGCACGTAAATGTGCCGGACAGGAATGGAGTGTCTATACGGGCTTTTGCTAGCGGGTATTTTTCTATGTTACCCGAAAAGGTATGGCACTTAACGAACCCGCCTGTATAGTCTTCTGGCTTAGCCAATTTCTTCCTAAGGACAATCAAGGTACTTCCGCTATCGATCAAACACTGGCAGGGCTTGTTATTAGCCATTCCGTCGTGGAAAACTAATTTGCCTCTGGAGGCGATTGCTGCGTTAGCGTTTTCACTGGAAAACGGTACTGTGTGCCCGCATTTTAGCACTCCGTCTTCATGAAATTGGTGGCATGTTACACATTTATCAAAATTTAGTACATCACTTGCAGCTTACAACATTCTCTCCGTATGGTAACTTTTCCTCATTCTCACCTCATGATCGCTTTCACTACTCAGATGAAGTATCTACAAGTACCACATTACTGGCTCTCAATCTCTGACGTCCAACACACCTGGAACTATAATGACCAAACGCCCGGCACAAGAAGCATTTGACTGCACAGTCTATACCGTGTTTATTTTGTTCTCTGTTTCTTTATCATCATCTCCAGGTGAGATGAATATCCTGGGTTCTTGTCACACATAGAAAACTGATCATGATATAAATGACAATATGGACATTGAGGTGGCTTTGTTTTTGGTTTATCTCTCATTTGAAATGATTTTTGAGGTTTACTTTTGGCAAAAGCCACTATTTCAGACTCTTCTATAGATGATTTAAATATGTCCCTATTTGAGGAAAAATATGCGGACCCTCGTTTTTCTAGCTGTTCTAATGACTCGACATCAGCTTGCTGAAAAAACTTTGCAAAGGGAGTAGGTACAGTTGAGACGATGTTGTCCATTATCATCAAGTCTTTGAGCTTTTCAAAGCTGTTATTTACCTTTGCAGCGTTTAGCCACTTACTGAATAAACTTTGTACGTTAGAAACATAGTCAATGAACGTTTCATTTGGTTTAGGTTTTAGTTTAGAATACTGAATTTGGTAACCTGGGGCGTCTAGCAAAAAATGTTGCATAATGCGTTGCCGGATGTACTCATAATTACTTCTAAGCTCTTGGGGGATAGATTCTATCACATTTAAGGGCTCCCCGAGAGGTTCTTCATATAGATCACCGCCCAATGTTCTCTTGGCACTTCCTGGAATTTCAGCTGGAATTCCACGTTCTCGATCCATGCAGATATGGAGTCGCCATGGCAGAAGGGTTTGACTATCCCTTTGTACTTGTTGAACTTATTCTCTTCATCTTTACTCTTTAATTTAGTGGTAGCAATCTGAACGTGAGATTCGATCTCCAACTCCTTCATTTTCACTTGCGTTTGTTCCTCAATCTGAAGTTGTTTTTCTTTTAATTTAGTTTCTTCTATTTTCTGAGCTAGCTCTAATTCCTTTATTTTGGTGGCGTCAGCTATTTCTTTTAATTTTGTGGCTTCAGCCAGTTCTAATTGTTTTAATTTATGTGCCTCAGTTAATTCCGCAAGATCTTTTTGATGCTGGCGTTCCTGTGCTTGTTCATCTCTTTCACTTGCTGCCTTCCTGTCTGTGTATTCTCTGTATTTATCACTTGCCCATTGCTCTAATTTATCTCCACTATATCCAAGGTCTCCTAATGTTGACATCTTTGTTAACACTTATATACACAATCAAATCAAAAAAAAATCCCCTCTGCCGTGCGTCCACCTTGACGAGGTAGAGGGGCTTGAGCGTTCCAATGACCCCAAGAGCTATGCCGACGGTAGCACAGCTACTGGTAGGGTCACCCATGTCGGACAGGTCAAGGGAGAGGGACCAGACGAAGTGACGCACAAACCTGCTGCCTTGTAGGTAGACTGGGGACAGTCAAAGGCTAGGGAAAGCATCCCGAACAAATGCTTGTCGAAATCGGATGTACTGAGCCACAGGCTTGACAAAGAAGTGCAACGTAACTTTATCATTTCATGATGCCACAGATGAAAATTAACCGTTATGGTGCTAATCCCGTGAAGTCCCATCAGGCGGTGATAGTGCCGGGCCCCCTGCCTCGAGGGGGTCCACCCATGACTACTGGTGGTCACCTTCCCCTGTGCTGTGGAGTCAAGGCACAGAGGAGTAGGTTAAGAGCTATTGACCAAACACCCCGGACACTCAACATACTACAATGGAATGCAGAAGGAGTTTATAACAAGAAAGCCTCCCTAACACAGCGTCTTCATAAAGATAGAATAGATGTGGCATGCATTCAAGAGACACACCTCAACGCCAATCGCACATTTTCAGTCGAGGGATATCAGGCCACACGTTTCGACCGCGAAGGACACAAAGGAGGAGTTCTAATACTTACACGAAATACAATACCTTGCAGCGAAGTATCTGTGATCTCTGACAACCAAACGGAAATTATAGGTGTTGATATAATGATAAAGGACGTGAAAATAAGAATTTACAATCTATATAGCCCGGCAGATAAGGATCTTACACTCTCAAACATGGAAATAACTGACACAAATTGCATTGTTGTCGGAGACTTTAATAGCCGTTCAGAAAGATGGGGATACCCAGATACTGACAAAAGAGGAGATGAAGTGGAGGACTGGGAAATAGACTCAAATCTCCATCTACTTAACAAAGCGGATGACACACCGAGCTTCTACTCCAGAAGATGGATTACCACTTCTACTCCAGACTTAGCTTTCTGCACAGGAGACATCCTCCACAAAATCGATCGCCATGTGCTGGACCAATTAGCAGGTAGTGACCACAGACCAATCAAGCTTGTAATAAATATGGAGTATGTTCCACAGGAGCAAAAGCCTTTGCCCCGTTGGAATTACAAACGAGCAGATTGGGACAGATTTGCCATACTAACTGACAAATATTGTGAAAACGTAAATACACGATATGGCAACATGAAGCAAATGGTGGAAAGTCTAAACAGAGCAATAATACAGGCTGCCACTGAGTCTATTCCAAGAGGAGCAAGGAAAAATTACAAACCATACTGGACTGAAGAACTACAATTTTTGGAGGACAAAGTTGAAGATGCTAGGAAGACCGCAGAGAGAGAACAAACAACTGAAGCGAACATCTCTCTCAAAGCCATCTCAGCAAAATATAAAAGAACAGTAAATCAAACAACAAGAGATTGTTGGAGGAAAAAACAGAAAACCTGAATTTTGACAGGGATGGAAACAAACTATGGAAACTAGTGAAAGCCATGAACAATGAAGGACCTAGAAACAAACAAATAACAATTAAAAAAAACAAAAAAGGGGAAATGGCCTTTGCCCCTTTTTTAAAAAAAAGGAAAAAAAAAAAGGCTTTTTTTCCCAAAAAAAGGCACTAAATGGAAACC
>JACEFZ010021338.1:0-10000 GCA_014155875.1 Cepaea nemoralis
CTATTGTTATGTATTTATTGTGGTAATAAATCCATAGAACTTGTGTTGCTGTGTCTTACGTCGAATAACGTTTGTACTTGTACTGTCTCACATGTGTTAGCCAACGAGCCTAATATAAGATCCTGACAGACTACTTATATGAATTAAATGAGATGCTCCCCACCAGGAGGTGGGCGAAGCCGGGCCGGGACAGACAGACAGACAGACAGACAGACAGACAGACGGGAAATTATATGACTACTTATATGAATTAAATGAGATGCTCCCCATCAGGGTCTGTGCGAAGCCGGGAGGTGTCAGACAGACAGACAGACAGACAGACAGACAGACAGACAGACAGACAGACAAACAGACAGACAGACAGACAGACAGACAGATAGTCGGGAACGGGAACGGGAGCTTATATGACTACTTATATGATTTAAATGAGATGCTCCCCACCAGGGTCTGGGCGAAGCCGGGCCTGGTCAGCTAGTAATTTATATTAAGCATAGGTAAAACAACAAACACAGAAAAACATCAGACCGTAATGTTGTGTCTAGTATATTCATGAACATTCAAAGAAGAGAAATGATTGGTCGGTTCAATTTACTACGCATATTACACAGGAAATCATTTGGGGACGCCCGTGTGTTGCCGTGGCCCTCACGGGGAGCAAAGAATAGTAACACTGTTGCCTACCATGCACGTCGTAAGAGGCGACTAAGGAGGCTATGGTTCCGTCGCCCTGCTACTGAGTGAGTGCGTGGCGTGACACTATGAGCTGTGAATTTCGCGTGGAATGCTTTTACATCTATTCGCAGTTTGTAGCGTGAACTGCAAGTTCGGAACGATGGCGGCCTGCTGTTGCTGGATTGACTGGTTTGCCTTTTCGGTTCACGAGTGCATTTTTCAGGAGACTCCTGGGAGTCGTCGCTGGAGCTACGGAGTTCGTGCTTTGTGCGGTGCTTTCGGCGGGTTGCCCTGCGAAAAGAGACCGAGCCATATGGGATAAAACCCGGGTCAATGAAGTCTTTCTGGTGACTGCCGTTTCCATCGACAATGAACTGTATTTCTCGTGGAGGACTTTTGTGTTGGCATTCTGGCGGCGGCGTTATACACAGTGTACCTGTGCGGGCTGTTGGCTTGCTGATTTTCCTGTCTATTCCATTGTTCACATTGGGCAGTGAGGAGCATTTTGTGTGATATTCACTGGCACAGGAACGGAGCATAATGGGAACGACCCGTTGCCGTGACGTTGGAACCGCGGCTAACTAACTAAGTAACTAACTTGGGGAACCCTTTGAGGCCACTGAAACAGTTCATAAATACACATAGTATAGTATTGTTTGGCGCTCATAGAAGGAGAAGAAGGAAGTAGAGACTAGAGGACGCACTAGACAGCATAAAATCTGAAAGCTATAGTTACCGAGTTTCTGGAAATATCAATGTGGAAAATTCGGGGGAACAGAACTGATCACCTCGATTCATTTTGTCGTAACCTGTTATATATATATATATATATATATATATATATATATATATATATATATATATATATATATATATATATATATATATATATATATATATATACATACATACATACATACATACATACATACATACATACACAGACATACAACATTTAGTTCACTTCAGAAACCTTTACCATGGATTACATTTACCTCCAAATAAGAAAGACCAGCATTGAAGCCCCAGGGCCAACAACTCCAAGCCAACAAAACCACAATGCTGTTGTTGCACCGAAACTCCTATGCCTCTCCCACATCGTAGTTTTAATGACACTCTACCTCAGGTTAATAACGGTAATGAACCTGGTAATGTTGCATGCTGGCTTGTTTTCCAACCTGTTATCAGATGAACAGGCTCCTATTAACTCAACCATCAAACGCAGTGCAGTTAGCGTTAAATAGCGTTTGCTGAGAATGCAGTATCAATTATCGGTTGCCCCATCATCCACACGATCAATACAACCTAGGCAATCCATCTTTCTGGTCTGCGAAAGGAACCCATTTCTCATGTTTTTGTGTGTTTCAAGCAGTTTTATGGCATTCAATCTTTATGAGTTCGTGTGTGGTATATACCATGAGTACGGCAATGATGACTTGTCCCTATAACCTTAGTTATTTGCTCATTACTGACAATTACAGCAAGTTATCCGAATCTCAAACAATACAGGATGATTTTAAAGCACTTATTTAGACAAGCGCATGAAAATAGAAGAGGTCATGATCCTGATATTAAAATGCATTGCTTCTTTTTTACTGCTCTGGTTAACACTTAGTGTACTCTGGGCTGTCTGTTGTGGCATCTGGTACTGCTCTGGCGCACACTAACTGTACTCAAGGCCATGTGTAGTGGCATATATTGCTCTGGTTAACATTTAAGTACTCTGGGCTGTCTGTTGTGGCATCTGGTACTGCTCTGGCGAATACTTACTGTACTCAAGGCCATGTACAGTGGCATATATCGCCCTGGTTATTATTTAGTGTACTCAGTGTCATCTTTAAGTAAAGTACATGACAATTTCACACACCCTGGGTCGTATCGGATATATGGTGCTAGACACGTGCCTGTCTATTGACCAGTGGTCACTCAAGGGATGAAGTGGTCAGTGTTAAACCGGTCCCCTTCACTTCTTAAGATATTTCCTGGTACGCATTTTAGGTTGAATGAACATGCAAGCCTAGTTCAATATTAAACATCCACCCCGATGTAGAAGAGAAACATGAACGACACAATGCCGACAGGGCACTACGATAAAGCGAGGAAAATTCCGTTCACAGTGCCATCTGTAGTGGTGTATATTGCTATGGTTAGTACGTAGAGTACTGACGGCCATTTGTAGTGGTATATATTTCTGTCACGGAAAATAAACTTGTTAGTTGCGATCGATGACAAACAAGACCCGACATTAGTCTGCAAAAACAACCGACCCTTTGATGTTGTACAGACTGAGAAAAATACGTCGTTAAAACTGTCTACACACGATCGGCATTTCTAACTGAGAAACAAGATACGTCGCGTCAAAGTGTCTACCCCTGGTCGGCGAATCTTTATGATGTGGATTGTTCGAGAAACGAATAACAATGCCAAACGTCTGCCAAGGCGGTAGTAGCCTTTGAAGTGCTAGACGGAAAGTCTGGACAGACGCGGGATGGATTCTGTGATGTGGGGAATTCTGTGGTTCACAGACAAACTGAACTATTGATGTACGGGACAAAGAATTTCCCCAAATGAAAGCAAATTTGACGGCGGATTGACTCCAGTTAGTCTAGAACAGGAGGAGGAAATCAGATTCGGGACGGATCAGCGTCTAAAATTTTTGGTGACGTCACTCCAGCCCATATAAAAAGCGTTGCGGTAAACAAGTGGAGTTAGTCGATCAAGATTTCTGAAGTGGGAAATATCGGTGCAGTTTTCCGAGTTGTGTTCAATGAAAGAAACTAGGGTGTCAAATTGTTGATATTTATCGGCGG
This sequence comes from Cepaea nemoralis, assembly GCA_014155875.1. NCBI lineage: Eukaryota > Metazoa > Mollusca > Gastropoda > Stylommatophora > Helicidae > Cepaea > Cepaea nemoralis. Next base: position 3,483 of record JACEFZ010021338.1, read on the forward strand.
ACATAGATCCAGTCTGTGATTGCCTAGTTTCGATTAGCAACCGGAATAGGCATATGGTAGGCTATTAATCATATCTAACTTAGAGTATGATTAGGAGTAGAGTACAGTACTGTGCGGTGATATAATGTATTATAGGTGCGGTGATATAATGTATTATAGGTGTGGTGATATAATGTATTATGATTAGTGATAGAATGTTCTATAAGTGCGGTGCTAGAAAGTATCATAGGAGCGACGGCACTAGTATCCTATTGTGTGGCTTCAACTAGCTTGAGTGATATATCATTTTACTCAGGGAGTTGAGGACAATGTAGTGGAATAATAATTAGAGAGATTAAAGATGGTTGAGAGGTGGGAGAGGAATGTGAAATGGTAGGATCTTCCAGTAGAGCATCTGCTGGCTTTCTACCCGTTCCTTTATTCTTTCCTGGTGTTGCCATGTCTCAGATCATATGATGAGTTATTTGGCCGTATGACAGAGATCGGATCTCTGTTATAGATCTGAGTGTTGCTATTGACCTACACTCACCTAATTCCGGCCAGGACTGAGTTGCCCTCACCATAGTATTCTCTATTCTACAGGTTCCATTTACAGGTCCACGTATGTGTGCTATGATTTTCAACAGTGAAGCTAACACATTTTAGAAGATGATGGCTCAGAATTTGAAGACAGAAGTTGCTGAGAGTCCGCTACATTGGGCTTATACCCAAGTTGGTTTGCGGGAACCTGGCTTCTGCTGAGCAGGACACGCTGATGAGATTTATGTTTAGCAAGTGATAGTTGTATCACTGAACAGTCAGAACATTGTAGATATACACTACTGATACCAGGAACATTCATACAAAATTTATACTGATACCTAGAACATTCAGAGTTTTGTTTCCCTATTATCTTCCATTCTTTCTATATGCCCCAGCCATTGTAGTCTATTAGCCTTCATGATACCAGTGATTAGCGGGGACTTAAACAGATCATCTATATCATAGAATCACAGAATATCTATATCATCTGCATACCCAAGCAGCTTGGATGTTCCTCCAATATCACATTTCTCCTTTACCCTCCTTACAACTTTCTCTAGAGCCAGATTGAAGAGTAGCGGCGATAGTACATCACCCTGTTTCAAGCCAGATGCTATTTGGAAAGGGTCTGATTTCCTGCCTTTAAATGTTACTATATTATAAGTATCTTCCATGCATAGTCTGGTCATGTTGATTAACTTCCTTGGTATTCCAAATTCCCGCATAGCATTCCATAGACTATTCCTATGGACACTATCATAAGCCTTTTTTAAATCCACAAAAATGTTATGGAGATCTCTTTTATATTCCCAGTTTTTCTCGGCTATATGTCGTAAGATAAATATCTGATCTATTGTTGATCTGTTTTGTCTAAAATCCGCCTGGTAGTCACCTAATATGTCTTCTGAATATGGTTTTAGTCTATTTAGTAATACTGCGGATAGTATCTTATAGCTTATGGACAGTAGGGATATTCCTCTATAATTTGCACACTGGAACTTGTCTCCTTTCTTAAAGGTTCTTCAATTTGTGGTTCACACGTTAGAATCTCCTCCTGTGGGAAAGTGTTACTTGGAGATTCATAATTTAGTAATTCAACAAAATATTCTTTCCATGTGTTGCACATTTCCTCTTTGGTATTTATCATATTCCCATTTTTGTCTTTTAAACCATATGTGTTGTGTTGGTGCCCTCGTTTAATTGACTTCAGTTATTTAAAAAGAAACTTTCTGGATTCGGTTTTCTGGTGATTAGTTTCCATATCTTTGATTATATTGCTCATATATTCTCGCTTCTGCTGTCGAACTATTTTTGTAGCCTCTTTACATTCATTTCTATATTGCTCTTCCTTTTGGATGTTGTTGATGTCATTTAACCATAAATGTCTGGCATTCTTTTTCCTAATGACAGCTTCCTCACATTTTTGATTGAACCATCTGTTCTTTCTATGCGGTGGTTAACACACCGAGACATTCTTCTGCGGTAGATTAAATTGTATTCTTGATATTCAACCAAGTTTGGTCAACACTTTCCTCAAAAGGGGTGCAGAGTTTCAAGTTTACATTTTATTTCATCTGTAAATTTCTCTTTGACCGTAATTTCTTGTAGTTTTTCTCTGTTATATGTTGGGTGTAATCTTTGTAATTTAGTATAGAAAGCTCTCATAAGTTTTATTTTAAAATTTGCTCCAACGAGGAAGTGGTCACTGTGGCACTCAACACCTCTATAACTTCTAACTTGTATGTTTGATGCATTTCTGTTGTTAATTACAATGTGATCTATTTGATTATAGGTTCTCTTGTCACATGATTTCCAAGTTTGTTTGTGTATATCCTTTCTTTGTAGTCTGGTACTGCTAATCTGCAGTCCTTTGGCGTCTGCCAGGTTGATGACTCTCCATTCATTATCATTTGAAGTTGTATGTGGGCTTTCCATACCGGCCACTTTTTTATAAGTTTGATTTCTACCTATTTTTGCATTGAAGTCTCCCAGCACAATCAGGATGTCCTGTTTGGGGGTTTCTTCTATGATATCTTCCAAATCATTATAAAAGTCTTCTTTAACGTCATCTTCTTTCTCTTCAGTAGGTGCATGCACATTAATCATCGTTATATTTTTCCATTTACCTTTTATTCGTAATTTACTAATTCTGTCATTATATTATATTATTCTGTCATTATATTCAATAAATATTATGCTATTAGAAAATCTTATTCTTTTTCTCTTTTTTTCAACTCCTTCTCTTCCTTTTCCTTTTCTTCTTCTTCTCCTCTTCCTTCGCCATCTCCTCCTATATTCTGCCTTTTCTTCTTCTTCTTCTTCTTCTTCTTCTTCTTCTTCTTCTTCTTCTTCTTCTTCTTCTTCTTCTTCTTCTTCTTCTTCTTCTTCTTCTTCTTCTTCTTCTTCTTCTTCTCCTCCTTCTCCTGCTCCTCCCCTCCTCTTCCTCCTTTTCATGCACTTGAGTCTTCTCCTTCTTCTCTTTCTTCTTCTTCCACTTCAGTCGCCATTGCTCCCCTTCCTCCTGCTCCTATTCCATATTCTCTAAAGAAATCCGGGAAACGCGTGCTATCATTTGATATCAATGGTCTCAGTTTATATTCATAGTCGTATGCTGGAGTTCGATCTAGATAAATGCTCAGTTTGACATGTCCACCGTGAACTCCCAGCCACGCTGTCTTGAGTAGATTTTTTTTCGTTTGGAAATGTAGCCATAAATATCGGGAATCTGGTGCTAGCCCCATATTGTTATAATCCATTCGGATCTCGATTAGTGATATGTTCAGTATCACATCGACCGCCTTTACTTCCCAGAGAAATGTCTTGTGTTTTTTCATACTAATGTCTACAGGTGAACGAAGAAGAAACAAAACACAGAATAAAAAGAAGAAAGCCGACATTCAGGTAGTAATCTGCTTTAAAATATAAAAAAAAAAAATATAAAAACAGCAGTACAATCTTTTATTAGATAGAGTTAGTGTAACATCGGAACCACTAACCAAGATAGTTGTTAGTAAGACATCTGGAGTAAGCTTACAAAGCTGAGCTTATTATCTCCGCAGCTAGCATCCGAAAACAACGGAAGACACGATGCAGCCGGTGTTTCTGGTGCCACTGTCCAAATTGCTTCCTTGATACTAGACACTCTAATTTTAGAGCATGTACAATATACCGATGATCCTCATCACGTGACTTGCCAGCTGGCGTAGGCATTCATGCCTCTCTTCACATCTCGGTCCTTGGTGTATAGAAGTTCATAAAATCGTTGGAAGATAACGTGTGGTTTCCCCTTGCCTTATACATTAACACAGATCTTTACCTCTGCCTGGGACAGCATTTTCAGACTGCAAGGGAAAGTTAGTGCCATTCGGTGCTCATCGGCAGATTTGTCATTTGATCTCAATGGATGATCGATCCCCAGAGCTGCATTCGCCATATCGTGGTGAGTTTCCCATCATCTAGCACGTGGATGTTCAGCGAAGATTTTCCATCCCTCGTCTTATGAGGTCATGATGGAATGTAAAAAAACACAAACAACTCTTAAGTATTTCTAGTATGTTTAGAAGACATATTCTCGTTCGGTCTTCAAGGTGTGGACTGCGCCTGGCCCATCACTCAGCAGGGATATGATTGGATAGCCTCTCCCAGGATGGGTGAAAAGGGAAAATTAGCCTGCCGATGACCCGCAGACTACACTAGTCATCCCTATCTCCCCGCGGTGTAGACCGGGAAACCATGACCGCGAGGCCATGAGCCAACGGAGTTCTGGCTCGCTAGGGGGACAGACTCCCCTTGGTTAGATTTTTGTCTTAAACCTGCGACTGGCCTAGCAAGCCGGTAGGGGATTTTCATACAACTCGTTGAAAAAAGTAAAAAGTATAATCGGACTGACCCATGTATCAATAGCTACTAAGAAAGCTCTATACAACACAATCTTCCTACCAACTCTATGCTACCAATGCTAATCATGGACAATGACAGAACAAGAGACTAGAAAAATCACAACAACAGAAATGCAATTCCTGAGAAGAATACTCAATGTATCAAGAAGAGAGAAAATCAGAAATGATGAAATCAGGACTAAAGTGGGGGTTATAACAGTGCAAGATTTTATTAGAAGGCAGCAAGTAAAATGGTTTGGCCATGCAAGCAGATTACCAACTAACAGTATACCACAACAAGAAATGATATACAGACCAAATGGAAGCAGAAGAAGAGGCCTACCACGTAAACGATGGACAGAGGGAATAGCAGAGTCCACGGAATATCGATACATGAAGCCCATAAACGGGCGTTGTCCTGCTGTTTATGCTTCAACTCGACACCGCAAGGTAGAAGAGGAACATGATGAGCTGATGAGATGAGACACTCTCGTTCAGAAAATACTGCCAAACCAATGAGCGTAATATTTCTTAGAAACCCAGCCTGGGGTTGATGGTAGCGTCCTGCAGAGGGCGTGCGGTTAACTGCAAACATTGCACTGACGAGATCAATAAGGTCTTGATTTTTACAGCATTTTAACCCATTTCGTACCAGAAAAGATCTAAAATCTAGATGCCATAAATTCTGATTCCCCGAGATTCTATATTTACTGTTATTAATTCTATTCTGTGAAACTGCATTACTTTATGTTATTTTATGTTGTTTACATTTCCACAGCTTTACTACAGTTCCGGTATTTTTATTCTAAACTATAAGCGTTGTGTATGTTAGAACTATAATTATATTAACACGCAGCACAGAGGAAGAAACCAGAAATCGCTGAAATGAGTATTCTTATCATAATAAATATAACATTCCTTATTTAGAGATCATCAAACTAGCAAACCTACCCACAACAGAATGTTAGAAAAATACTAATAATAGGTACAGCACAGTTGATCTCAGATCTCAGACCCCAGGGAATACTTGATGATTAGCTTATTTTGAGTGTTAACCAATCCATCACAATGTCCCCAATCCATCACTATGTCCCTACTACCTATAGTTGGTTTCAATTCAATTAGGAGCCATCTCCACAATGCTGTGGTGAAAGGCTTACGAATTCAACTCGCGATCCCGTATACCGCGTTTGAAACACAGCTGCGGGCGATTTGGAAGCAGACCGCCTTGCGTGTGGTGAATAATATGAGTTCCAGTAGTTCAGAAAGCAATGGCAAACTACTGAACGTAAACGTGCCAAGAAATCACAAACAACCAAAAATGTTGGAGTTGACAGCGACGTCCTGTAAAGGATATGCTTCAAACTAACTTCACAATAAAAGTTGGATGCAATATATCACCAACACCGTCTCTCGACTTGATTGTGCGTTCTGTCAGATTGCTGTTCGTTCATCTCTTAATATTATCTTCCCACTTGTATCGTTGTCTACCTCTTGCTGGCTTGTCTTCAATCTTATACTCCAGTATGGCTCTTATAAGAGTGTTATGCTCGTTGGCATGGGCGAAATATTTCAATTGCCTCTTCTTATTTCTTACATCAACTCTGTTCATTCCCAGGTTTGTAGACACTGTATTGGATTGTCTCTCCCCCCCCCCCCCTCCCCCCCCCCCCCCACCACCATCAAATACGATATTGTTTGGTTTGTGGGTTAATGCTATTGAAATGTAGCTAGTAGAATATGCCTGTTCATATATTCTTTGTTCTTCCTTACCTTTGTATTGTAAGAGTACAGTAAAAGTAACATCACCCTTATGGAATCCCTTATAGGCCAATCCTCACTCCATAGGGGAATATAATTAATATCACTTCACTTAGGACGACATTTCCCTGTATCCAATGTTAGCTTGGATTGACCGTTGTTCCAAGGCAGTTTTAAAATTCTTGTTCAATGGGAATTCGAACACATGGCCTCTGGGGCCGACAGACATTCATTCTAGCCACTGTGCTACCATATCGGAATAGTAAGTCCTGGGGGTTGTGATAATCTCAACACCCAGATTCACCACATCGTAGTGCATGCAGTCTGGATTGTCGGTAAGTTGTGATTGTTTCATTG
>JACEFZ010021338.1:17500-40933 GCA_014155875.1 Cepaea nemoralis
AGTGTCTACAAACACTGGGAATGAACAGAGTTGATGTAAGAAATAAGAAGAGGCATTGAAATATTTCGCCCATCCAACGAGCATACACCTCTTCATAAGAGCCCATACTGGAGTATAAGATTGAAGACAGCCAGCAAGAGGAGCCAACGATACAAGTGTGGAAGATATATTAAGAGACTGAACGAACAGCATCTGACAAGAAACGCACAATCAAGTCGAGAGAGAGAGCGTGTTGGTGATTAATTTGACATCCAACTTTTATTGGTGAAGTTAGTTGACGCATATCCTTACAGGACGTCGCTGTCAACTCCAACATTTGGTTGTTTGTTATTTTCTTGGCACGTTTACGTTCAGTAGGTTGCATTGCTTCTGAAAACTATGGAACTCATATTATTCACACACGCCAAGGCGGTCTCGTCTGCTTCCAAATCGCCCGCAGCTGTGTTTCAACGCGGTATACGGGATCGCGAGTTGAATTCGTAAGCCTTTCACCACAGCATTGTGAGATGCCTCCTAATTGAATTGAAAACCAACTAATAGGTAGTAGGGACATAAGTTGGGGATGGATGGGGACAATTGGATGGATTGGTTACCACCAAAATAAGCTAATTCATCAAGTATCCCTGGGGGTCTGAGATCGAGATCACTGTGACTGTACCTATTATTAGTATTTTCTAACATTCTGTTGTGGCGTAGGTTTGCTAGATTTTGACGATCTCTAAATAAGGAATGTATATTTTCAGTTATGAAGAAGAAGAAGCATGTGTCAGCGATTCTTCGTGTTTCTTCTCTCTGTGCTGGTCCGCTTAAGAAAGTGTAAGTAACACTTTTTTTTTTAAATGCAATATTTATGGAAGTTTTTTTTTTATGGTAGATATACTAATTAACGATAAACTATATAGTGTATTAGTGATTGTGTATTAGAGATGATTATTTATTTTTTATAAAATTATAATTTATATGTAGAGATGGATGGTTTTTGTTTGTTTTGTATAATTGTAATATATTCTTTATGTTATGATATTTTTTATCGTTTATTTTTAGATATATTTTGTTTTTTAATTTAATAAGATAATTATTTTGCTACTGATAATGTATTATAATTAATTTATATTTAGGTGTATATAATTAAGTATCTAATTGTGCGACAGTATATTTACTTTTTATTATATTAATATTAAGATAAGCTGTATTAATATAGTTTTCTGGTTTTTTTTTTTTTTAAAGATATATCTATAAAGTGTAATTTACTTATTTATAGTGTTTATATGTTTTAATATGTATATTTAATTAGGTTTGTTTGATTTTAGATTAATTTTTTTTTTTATATAAAAAATAATATATATATTAGTTGAGAATAATTATATTGATTTTTAATTAACATTTATGATATTACTTAATTACGTGGTATTAGTATATATTTTTTTTTTAATAATAATATAAATGATTATATTATAAATTTTTAATTTATATGTTTATAAGTATTGTTATTTATTTAATATATAGTAGAAATAATAATGTATAATAATGCGTAGCGGGGTTTATATATTAACTTTTTTGTTTGTATTTGGGTAATGATTTAAAGTAAAGTCTATTAATATACTATTATATCATTAAAAAAGTTATTTAATTTTTTTTTTTAATATTATTCATTACTCTTAAAAGATATATTTGTAAAAATATAGTTAGATTTATATAGTCAAATTTTTTTTTTTAATTAATTTTGGTGTAGATTTATCTTTTGGCAGTTTAGTGTTTATTTACTTAATAATTTTTTATTTAATGAGAAGATATTTATTTATTTATATATTAAAAATTTATTTTTATTAATACTTATGAGTATAAATAATAAATATATTAAATATTAGATCAATCGTGTATAAATTTTATATATGTTGATATAATTTTAATAATTATTATATAATTCATATTGATTTTTGCATATAACTATTGTAAATTACTTATAGTACTGTAAATTTATTTATGAAGAAGTTATTTTATGTTATTGTTATTTTTTGTTTCCTTTTGTATTATATTTAAACTGCTATAAATTATATGAATAATTGAAATGATTTTGAATATGTATCGTAGATTTAATAGAGAAATAATTAGATCTTCTATATATTTTTATTACATTATAGTATATTTTTTTTGTTATGGTTTTAAATATGATTCTGTATCTTAATTATTTATAATAATGTTAGTGGTCGATTTTTTAATAATATGGTTATAGTTTAATTTGTGTTGTTATTATTACTTTTTTCAATAAGATTTTTTGTATTACTCTAGATCTTATTTATTTTTTAATTTAAATTATTAAGGATTACTGTATTGTTAGTTTTATTATCTAAAATTTATTATTGCGTAACTATGTTATTTTTCTTTATTTATTATATAATTAGTTTATTATATTATATGTATGTGCTTTATATTAGTTTATTATAATTAATTATAATTTATATTTATTGATAGTGTACTTTTATCTAATTTTTTATTAATTTTATTTATAAGATTTATAAATAAATATATTAATTTTGGTTTTATTGTAGACATTTTTTTTTTTAATATTTTATTTTATTTCTTTTTTTTTTAAAATAATATTTATTATTTTGTATTTCTATATTTTATATTTCTTTTTTTAGATTGTTTTAATTAAACTAAGATTAATTATTATAGTTTTATTAATTATTTTTAATAGTGTTTAAGTATATTTTTTTAAAAATAATATTAATATATATATTCTTAAGTCTCTTATTTTTATAAACTTGCGAATACAGGGATCTAGTTTATTAATTTATTTAAAATCTATACTGACTATTAAAATTAGTTATTTAAGATGTGTGATTTAATTTTTATTTTTTAAATGTATTGGTAAGTTATTAAAAATTTTAATATATTATTATTGATTTAATTTATGTTAATATATTATTTTTTGGGTATAAAATATTTGTTACGGATGTTATTATAGTGTTTTTGTTATGTACTTTTTTGTATATTTAATAATATTAATGGTTTTATATGTTTAAAAGGCTAGATTTTTATAATTTATAATCTTTAATATTTTTAAATTTTTAGAAAGATGGTGTTAATACTATCTAAATTTTTCGATGTTATTAATATAGTTGGTATAATTTTATATATGTTAGATTTTTTGTAAGTGTAATGTAATTTAAACTTTATATTATATTTATTATATTAATATTTATATTTGTTTTTTCTTATTTTTATAATTAATATATTTTATATAATTCATATATTATTTAATGATAAATTCAATTAAATACATTTATATATTACCATATTTTTTTTTTATAAACTATTATATATATACAATTTGTTATTAATTATTTATCATTTATAGTTTTATTTACAATATTTTTTTATAATTTATCTTTATATTATTATTATTTTTTTTTATATTTAATTTAATATCTTATTTATTTATTATTTTCTTTTTATATTATAATAGTTATTATAATAAATCTTTTTATATATATTATCTATATTTTTATATTTTTTTATAATTTTTATTTTTTATTATTAATATTATTTTTTATTATTTATTTTTTACAAATATATGGTTTTATGAATTTAATCTATTTTACATTTATTAGTTTAATATTTGTTTTCTTATATATATATTTAATTTATTTAATTTGTATTCAAATTGTATTTCATTTTATATGTAATTTTTAATTATTTATATATGTTTTTCTAATATTTTAATATATATTTATATATTATTTTAGATATATTTAATTAATACTTTTATTTTTTATTTTATTTTTATTTATTATTTTTATATATAATTTTTATTTTATATTATTTTTTAATCACAATTAATTTAATATTTTTTATTTAATATATATTAATTATTATTTTTGATATGTAAAATTTATATATATTTATTTAATTATTCATTTATTTTTTTTATTTGTTTTTTTTTTATATATTAACTAGTTTTTTTTATATTTTTTCTAGATTTTAATTAAATTACTATTTTTATATTATATTATAATATTTTATGAAAATTATTTAATATTTATTAAACTTTCTTTTTATATTTATTATTATTTATACTTTTCAATTATGCTTCATAAAATTTTTATAATATTTTTTATTTAATTATATTGTATTTAAAACCTTATAACTTATATTTATATATAGATTTTTTTTGTTTTTTTTAAATTTTATATTTATTATTATTAAGAATTATATTTCTTTAATTATATTTCTTTATGTATATTATTTATATAATATTTTTTTATTTCTTATAATTATTGATATAATAGTATTTGTATAAATTTGTGTTATATTTATAATTAAATTTTTATTATTAATATTTAATTATATTTTTATTGTTTTATATTCACTTAGTTTTAATATATTTTTCTTATCTATTAATATTATTTATTATTTATATATATAATGTTTTATTATATATGTTTTATAATATTATTTTGAATTTCTTAGTTAATATTTATATTTATTTTATTTAATTTTTATTATAATATAATTTGTTTGTTTTTTTTTCTTGATCTTTAATTTATTTTTTAAATATTATTATATTTATTTAATTTTTTTGTTATTTTTTATTGTATTATTTATTATGTTATTTATCTACTTTGTTTATATTTTTATATTTCAATTAATTTATATTGATTATTTCCTTTATTTTACCTATATTTAATATTATAAATATTTTTTATTTTTATTTTTATCTTTTTTATATTATGTTTTTAATGGTTAATTTATTAAATTTTATATATTTTTTATCTATTATTATTTTTAAATTCTTTATTTTTTATTACTATTTTTAAGGTAAAAATATTATAAGTTATATTTATTTCTTTTATATTTAATATTTATTTAATAATTTAATTAATTATGAATAATATTTTAAAGTTTTAATATTTAATTTAAATACTATAATTATTCTTATTATTTTTTTTTTTTTTTGTAATTGTACTTATATATATTAATTTAAATTATTTCCTTTAATTTTATATTATCTAACTTTTTTTTTAATATTTTTTGTTTGTCTTAGAATATTTTTCGTATTTTATTCTTTTTTCTTTATAATTTTTTTTTTTTTTTTTCGTATTTTAAATTTTTTACCTAATTAATACCTATAAATTTCATAATTTTTTCTTTTTTATTATTTTTAATTCTTTATATTAAATTTTGTATTTTTTATTTTTAATTTATTATTAATTTTATTTTATATCATTATTTTAATTCTTTTTTGTAATTTTTTTTATTTGTTTTTATTGTTAATTATAAGTATTTTTTATTGATTTATATATTATATTACTTTTTTTTATTATTATTATATTAATTATTTTTTTACTTTTTAATAATTATTTTTTTTTTATCCTATAAATATGTTATCTTAATTTATGTTTCTTTTTATATATAAGAATATTTATATTTATGTATCTATTGTTATTTGCTATTTTATATTCTAAATATATATATATTATTTTATCTTTTTTATTTAGATTTATTGATTTTTTTTATTTTCATATACATTTTATATTTGATTTTTAATTTTTTTTTTGTATATTAATTATTATTTATTAATTATGATTTATATTATTTATTATTACTATATTATATATTAAAAATAATTTATTTAACTTTATATTTTTTAATTTTTTTTGTTTAATTTACTATTTATTTTACTTATTATTTATATTTATATTTTTTTTTTTTTTTTTGATATTTATTTATTATTTAAAATATTTATAATATTCTTTCTTTATTTTTTCAATAATATTTAGTCTTATTTATAAATTATTCGTTTTTTTTATAATATTATTATAAATTTATTTTTATTATTGTTTATTTTTTAAATTGTTTTTTTTATATATTCTTTTTTTTTTTTCTATTATAATTATTTATTTTTGATACTTAAATTAATTTTTTGTTATGATTAACTATTTATAATTTTTCTTTTTATATTTTTATTAATATTATAATTATTTTTTATATTATTAGATTATTATTATTATTAAAATTATTTATAATTATATCATTTTATAATCTTGTATTCTTTTTTTCTAAATTAATAATTTTTTTTTCTAACATATTATATCTTTTTTATATAATTTATTTATTTTAATTTACATTAGTATTAATTAAAATTTTACAAATTTTTCATTTATTTTTTATAAGTTTTTATTTAAATTTATTTATTTTTTTATATAAATATAATTAATATTTAATATTATACTTTAAATTTTTTATATATATTATATTTTTAATTATTTATATTTATTTATAACTTTTTTTTTATTTTTTATTTTTTAATTTTATATTTTTTCTTTTATAATAAATAAACTTTATTTTTATATAAATTTATTTATTTCTAATCATTTTATTTTATTTTATATACTTTATAATAATATTATATATTAAATTTAATTTTATTATAGTTATTTATATAATTTTTCAACTTAATAATTTTTTTATATTACTTCTTTTTTTATTATATATATATATACCTATATATATTTATAATTATTATTATATTATTTTAATAAATTATTTAATAATTTTACATATAATAATATTAATCTAATATATAATATTATATTATTTATATATTAATTATATATATTTAATATTACTTTAAGTATATTTTGCTTTATAATTTCATATTATATTTTTATTTAATTATATTATTTTATATAATATTCTTAATTTTAAATTATTAATTAATATTATATTACAATATGTTTATTTATTAATTCTTCTTATAACTTATTATTTATATTATTTTATTTATAAATTTTATATTTCTATTTAATACATTTTATTTTCATTATAATATATAATTTATTTTTTAAATAATAATTATTTTTTAATATATATTATTATTATTTATAGTAACTTTATATATATATTATCTTTACATTATAATTTATTTATATTTCTATAATTAATTTTATTTAAGTATTTAATATTATTTTCTTATAATATATTACTTATTATAATTTTTTCTAATATTTAATTTATTTTATTATTATTTTTATTATTATTATTATATTAATATTATATATTATAAATTTAATAATAATATTATATTAATTTTTTCTTATTTTTTAATATTTATATTTTTTATTATATATATTTAATATTTTATAACGCATAAACTATTCTATTTATATTTTCTTTATATTAGTATATTCTTTTTTATATTTAATTTTTTTCTATTATCTTTATATTTTTATTTTATATATTTATTTTTATATATTATTTTCCTTAAGTCTATATTATTTAATAATATTCTTTTATTACTTTTTATGTTAAATATTCTTTTTTTATATATTTATTTAATAATAATAATTTTAATTATTAATTTTTTTTAAAATCTTTTAGTTATAATCTTTCCTTTAATTAATAATATATAATTTTATTAATACTATTTTAATCTTTCTACTAATTTTTATGTTTTATTCGATTATTCTTCTTTTCTTATTTATTTAATATTATTTATAATTAATATTATTATAATTTTATATATCTTTCTTTTTTAATATTATTATTATTTTTTTATTATATTTATTATTTATATTAATTAAAATATTCATTGATTATTTTTTTTATTTATTATATTTTATAATTTTTTTTTATTCAATTTAATTTAATTTAATATGTTTTAATATTATAAATTATTATATCGTTATTATTATCACCTTTTATAATTATTAATTATATTTTTATTAAATAATTTTATTAATTTATTTTTATTATATATATTATAAATTTTATAATTTAATATTTTATTATATTTAATTTTATTTTATATATAATTATATTTATATAATTATAATATTTACTTTATTTTTTATTTTTTTTTATTTATTTATTATACATTATTAGTTTTTCTTTTATTTCTTATAATAATTTTAAATTATATATGTTTTATTTAAATTAACTTTTTAATTATTAATTATATTATAATATATTATAAAGTAAATTTTATGATAGTTTTCTATTTTATTTATAGATTATTATTTTCTTTATAAATATTAAAATACTTTATTTATTCTTTAACCATACTTTAATTAAATTTATATATTTATATTATCTTTAGATATTATTTTATATATTTATTTATGTATTATTTTATTTATTAATTTTTATCATTTTTATAATACTATTAATAATTTTTTTATTATTTATATTTATTTTTATATAAATATTATTATACTTCGTTTAATATATACTTTTTTATATTTTAATTTTTTAATATTTAATTATTTTATATATTTACTTTAATTATATTTATTTATATAATTATATTATAATTTAAATTATATAAATTTAATTTTTTTATTTTTTTTATTTATATTTAAATTAAATTTTTTTATAATAATTCTTTTTTTTATTATTTTATATTATAATATAATTTTTATATATTCATGTTTTTTTAATTATTTGTTAATTCACTTAAAATTATCTAATATATCTTTTATTTATTTATCTATTTTATTTGTTTATATATTATTATTGATATATTTTCTATTTTATTATTTATTTATATTTTATTTTAATATAATTTTTTTCTTATTTTATTTAACTTTTATTCTTTGTATATACTTTTTTATTGTAACAATTTATCCTTATAATACTTTTTTACATTTAATTATTAATGAATTATTTTTTTTTATATTTATCATTATTATTTAATATTTTATATTATATTATAGATATAAATATATTTTATATTTTTATACAGTTTTTTTATTTCACTATTTATTAATCTATTCATTACTTAATTAATATAATCTAATATTTTATTATATTTTTTTTATTAATTTTTATATATATAAAATATTTAAATATTTATTTATTATTTTATATTAACTATTTTATATTATTTCTATTCTATTTATTATATTAATATCATATAAATAATTAATAATTTTTAAACTATTTTTCAATAAATTATAGTTTATTATTATTCATTTATTTTCTATATTTATTTATATACTTATTTTTTCTATTTATTTATTTTAATTTTCCATATAATATTTTACTATTATTATTATCATTTATTTTTATATTTTTTATAATTAATTTTATAATATATTCTTAATTTTTTTTATATATTAACTTTAATGTATATTTAAATTAAATATTCTTTTATTAACTAATTTATGTATATTAATTAAATTTATTTTTATATAATTTTAGTTATAAAATTTAATTATATTATATTATTATTAATTTTTTTTTTAATTTTAGTTATTTAATTAATGTATTATATTTTTCATTATACTAATTATATTTATATTTTATATTTTTTTTTTTTATTTAACTTATTATTTTATTTAATTATTTTTAATTTTCTTTTTATTATTTATATTTAATTTTTAATTTAGTAGCTCAATTATTTTTATTTTTATACTAATTATAATTATATTAATATAATTATTTTATGTTTATATTTTATTGTTTTATTTTAATTAACAATTTTATTTTATTGTTATTTATATAAAATTATTATATATTATTTTTTATTATTATTTTATAATATAATATTTATTTTTTATATAGTAGGTTTATAGTTTTTTTTTTTGTTTTTTAATATTAAAAGTTATTTAAATTAGTTTATTTTTTAATTTATTCGATATCAAGTAAACATTTATGTAATATTATAAATTTTTCTATCATATATATATTATTTTTCTTTTTATTATAAATCTTTAATTATAATTATCTATATTTTACTTTAATATTTTTTATCAAATTATACTTTTTTATATTATATATAATACATTATTTTTTCATTATAATTGAATATTAGTAATATACGTCATTATAATTCTATTAATATTAAATTTTCTTAATATTTATTTAATATTATATTATTATATTCTTTATTTACTTCTCTATATGTTAATATTTATTAGTATTTTTTAACATTCTTTTGGGTAATTTACCAGTTTATTTTCTAAATTAGGAATGTTATAATATTATTATAAAATACTTATTTATTATAATTTCTGGTATTCTTCTCTGTGCTGCGTGTTAATAATTTATAGTTCTAACATACACAACGCCTATAGTTTAGAGATAAAAATACGGAACTGTTAGTAAAGCTGGGAAATGTAAACAACATAAAATAACATAAAGTAATGCAGTTTCACAGAATAGAATTAATAACAGTAAAATAGAATCTCGGGGAATCAGAATTTATGGCATCTAGATTTTAGATCTTTTTCTGGTACGAAATGGTTAAAATGCTGTAAAAATCAAGACCTTATTGATCTCGTCAGTGCAATGTTTGCAGTTAACCGCACGCCCTCTGCAGGAACGCTACCATCAACCCAGGCTGGGTTTCTAAGAAATATTACGCTCATTGGTTTGCAGTATTTTCTGAACGAGAGTGTCTCATCTCATCAGTCATCAGTTCCTCTTCTACCTTGCGGTGTCGAGTGTTGAAGCATAAAACAGCAGGACAACGCCGTTTATGGGCTTCATGTATCGATATTCGTGGACTCTGCTATTCCCTCTGTCCATCGTTTACGTGGTAGGCCTCTCTTCTGCTGCTTCCAATTTGGTCTGTATATCATTTCTTGTTGTGGTATACTGTAGTTGGTAATCTGCTTGCATGGCCAAACCATTTTACTTGCTGCCTTCTAATAAAATCTTGCACTGTTATAACCCCCACTTTAGTCCTGATTTCATCATTTCTGATTTCTCTCTTCTTGATACATTGAGTATTCTTCTCAGGAATTGCATTTCTGTTGTTGTGATTTTTCTAGTCTCTTGTTCTGTCATTGTCCATGATTAGCATTGTAGCATAGAGTGGTAGGAAGATTGTGTTGTATAGAGCTTTCTTAGTAGCTATTGATACATGGGTCAGTCCGATTATACTTTCTACTTTTTTCAACGAGTTGTATGAAAATCCCCTACCGGCTTGCTAGGCCAGTCGCAGTTTTAAGACAAAAATCTAACCAAGGGGAGTCTGTCCCCCTAGCGAGCCAGAACTCCGTTGGCTCATGGCCTCGCGGGTCATGGTTTCCCGGTCTACACCGCGGGGAGATAGGGATGACTAGTGTAGTCTGCGGGTCATCGGCAGGCTAATTTTCCCTTTTCACCCATCCTGGGAGAGGTCTATCCAATCATATCCCTGCTGAGTGATGGGCCAGGCGCAGTCCACACCTTGAAGACCGAAACGAGAATATGTCTTCTAAACATACTAGAAATACTTAAGAGTTGTTTGTGTTTTTTTACATTCCATCATGACCTCATAAGACGAGGGATGAAAATCTTCGCTGAACATCCACGTGCTAGATGATGGGAAACTCACCACGATATGGCGAATGCAGCTCTGGGGATCGATCATCCATTGAGATCAAATGACAAATCTGCCGATGAGCACCGAATGGCACTAACTTTCCCTTGCAGTCTGAAAATGCTGTCCCAGGCAGAGGTAAAGATCTGTGTTAATGTATAAGGCAAGGGGAAACCACACGTATCTTCCAACGATTTTATGAACTTCTATACACCAAGGACCGAGATGTGAAGAGAGGCATGAATGCCTACGCCAGCTGGCAAGTCACGTGATGAGGATCATCGGTATATTGTACATGCTCTAAAATTAGAGTGTCTAGTACAAGGAAGCAATTTGGACAGTGGCACCAGAAACAACGGCCTGCATCGTGTCTTCCGTTGTTTTCGGATGCTAGCTGCGGAGATAATAAGCTCAGCTTTGTAAGCTTACTCCAGATGTCTTACTAACAACTATCTTGGTTAGTGGTTCCGATGTTACACTAACTCTATCTAATAAAAGATTGTACTGCTGTTTTTATATTTTTTTTTTTTATATTTTAAAGCAGATTACTACCTGAATGTCGGCTTTCTTCTTTTTATTCTGTGTTTTGTTTCTTCTTCGTTCACTGTAGACATTAGTATGAAAAAACACAAGACATTTCTCTGGGAAGTAAAGGCGGTCGATGTGATACTGAACATATCACTAATCGAGATCCGAATGGATTATAACAATATGGGGCTAGCACCAGATCCGATATTTATGGCTACATTTCCAAACGAAAAAAAATCTACTCAAGACAGCGTGGCTGGGAGTTCACGGTGGACATGTCAAACTGAGCATTTATCTAGATCGAACTCCAGACATACGACTATGAATATAAACTGAGACCATTGATATCAAATGATAGCACGCGTTTCCCGGATTTCTTTAGAGAATATGGAATAGGAGCAGGAGGAAGGGGAGCAATGGCGACTGAAGTGGAGAAGAAGAAAGAGAAGAAGAGAAGAAAGAAGACTCAAGTGCATGAAAAGGAGGAAGAGGAGGGGAGGAGCAGGAGAAGGAGGAGAAGAAGAAGAAGAAGAAGAAGAAGAGAAGAAGAAGAGAAGAAGAAGAAGAAGAAGAAGAAGAAGAGAAGAAGAAGAAGAAGAAGAGGAAGAAGAAGAAGAAGAAGAAGAAGAAAAGGCAGAATATAGGAGGAGATGGCGAAGGAAGAGGAGAAGAAGAAGAAAAGGAAAAGGAAGAGAAGGAGTTGAAAAAAGAAGAAAAAGAATAAGATTTTCTAATAGCATAATATTTATTGAATATAATGACAGAATAATATAATATTAATGAAGAATTAGTAAATACGAATAAAAGGTAAATGGAAAAATATAACGATGATTAATGTGCATGCACTACTGAAGAGAAAGAAGAGTTGAACGATAAAGAAGACTTTTATAATGATTGTGAAGATATCATCCTAGAAGAAACCCCCCAAACAGGACATCCTGATTGTGCTGGGAGACTTCAATGCAAAAATAGGTAGAAATCAAACTTATAAAAAAGTGGCCGGTATGGAAAGCCCACATACAACTTCAAATGATAATGAATGGAGAGTCATCAACCTGGCAGACGCCAAAGGACTGCAGATTAGCAGTACCAGACTACAAAGAAAGGATATACATACAAAAACAAACTTGGAAATCATGTGACAAGAGAACCTATAATCCAAATAGATCACAATTGTAATTAACAACACATAAATGCATCAACCATACAAGTTAGAAGTTATAGAGGTGTTGAGTGCCACAGTGACCACTTCCTAGGTGGAGCAAATTTAAAATAAAACTTATGAGAGCTTTCTATACTAAAATTACAAAGATTACACCCAACATATAACAGAGAAAAACTACAAGAAATTACAGGTCAAAGAGAAATTTACAGATGAAATAAAATGTAAACTTGAAACTCTGCACCCCTTTTGAGGAAAGTGTTGACCAAACTTGGTTGAATATCAAGAATACAATTTAATCTACCGCAGAAGAATGTCTCCGGTGTGTTAACCACCGCATAGAAAGAACAGATGTTCAATCAAAAATGTGAGGAAGCTGTCATTAGGAAAAAGAATGCAGACATTTATGGTTAAATGACATCAACAACATCCAAAGGAAGAGCAATATAGAAATGAATGTAAAGAGGCTACAAAAATAGTTCGACAGCAGAAGCGAGAATATATGAGCAATATAATCAAAGATATGGAAACTAATCACCCGAAAACCGAATCCAGAAAGTTTCTTTTTAAATAACTGAAGTCAATTAAACGAAGGGCACCAACACAACAAATATGGTTTAAAAGACAAAAATGGGAATATGATAAAATACCAACAAAGAGGAAATGTGCAACACATGGAAAGAATATTTTGTTGAATTACTAAATTATGAATCTCCAAGTAACACTGTACCTTCCACAGGAGAGATTCTAAACGTGTGAACCACAAATTGAAAACCTTTAAGAAAGGAGACAAGTTCCAGTGTGCAAATTATAGAGGAATATCCCTACTGTCCATAAAGCTATAAGATACTATCCGCAGTATATACTAAATAGACTAAAACCATATTCAGAAGACATATTAGGTGACTACCAGGCGGATTTTTAGACAAAACAGATCAAACAATAGATCAGATATTTATCTTACGACATATAGCCGAGAAAAACTGGGAATATAAAAGAGATCTCCATAACATTTTGTGGATTTAAAAAAGGCTTATGATAGTGTCCATAGGAATAGTCTATGGAATGCTATGCGGGAATTTGGAATACCAAGGAAGTTAATCAACATGACCAGACTATGCATGGAAGATACTTATAATATAGTAACATTTAAAGGCAGGAAATCAGACCCTTTCCAAATAGCATCTGGCTTGAAACAGGGTGATGTACTATCGCCGCTACTCTTCAATCTGGCTCTAGAGAAGTTGTAAGGAGGGTAAAGGAGAAATGTGATATTGGAGGAACATCCAAGCTGCTTGGGTATGCAGATGATATAGATATTCTGTGATTCTATGATATAGATGATCTGTTTAAGTCCCCGCTAATCACTGGTATCATGAAGGCTAATAGACTACAATGGCTGGGGCATATAGAAGAATGGAAGATAATAGGAAACAAAACTCTGAATGTTCTAGGTATCAGTATAAATTTTGTATGAATGTTCCTGGTAATCAGTAGTGTATATCTACATGTTCTGACTGTTCAGTGATACAACTATCACGCTGCAAACATTAAATCTCATCAGCGTGTCCTGCTCAGCAGAAGCCAGGTTCCCGCAAACCAACTTGGGTATAAGCCCAATGTAGCGACTCTCAGCAACTTCTGTCTTCAAATTCTGAGCCATCATCTTCTAAAATGTGTTAGCTTCACTGTTGAAAATCATAGCACACATACGTGGACCTGTAAATGGAACCTGTAGAATAGAGAATACTATGGTGAGGGCAACTCAGTCCTGGCCGGAATTAGGTGAGTGTAGGTCAATAGCAACACTCAGATCTATAACAGAGATCGATCTCTGTCATACGGCCAAATAACTCATCATATGATCTGAGACCATGGCAACACCAGGAAAGAATAAAGGAACGGGTAGAAAAGCCAGCAGATGCTCCTACTGGAAGATCCTACCATTCACATTCCTCTCCAACCTCTCAACCATTTTAATCCTCTCTAATTATTATTCCACTAAAAACCATTGTCTCAACTCCTGAGTAAAATGATATATCACTCAAGCTAGTTGAAGCCACACAATAGGATACTAGTGCCGTCGCTCCTATGATACTTTCTAGCACCGCACTTATAGAAATTCTATCACTAATCATAATACATTATATCACACCACCTATAATACATTATATCACCGCACCTATTAATACATTATATCACCGCACAGTACTGTACTCTACTCCTAATCTACTCTAAGTTAGATATGATAATAGCCTACCATAGCCTATTCCGGTTGCTAATCGAAACTAGGCAATCACAGACTGGATCTATGTCCGCCGATAAATATCAACAATTTGACACCCTAGTTTCTTCATGAACACAACTCGGAAAAACTGCACCGATATTTCCCACTCAGAAATCTTGATCGACTAACTCCACTTGTTTACGCAACGCTTTTTATATGGGCTGGGAGTGACGTCACCAAAATTTTAGACGTGATCCGTCCCGAATCTGATTTCCTTATCTGTTCTAGACTAACTGGAGTCAATCCGCCGTCAAATTTGCTTTCATTTGGGGGGAAATTCTTTG
Organism: Cepaea nemoralis; assembly: GCA_014155875.1. Classification (NCBI taxonomy): domain Eukaryota; kingdom Metazoa; phylum Mollusca; class Gastropoda; order Stylommatophora; family Helicidae; genus Cepaea; species Cepaea nemoralis. The sequence goes on from JACEFZ010021338.1 coordinate 33,073, forward strand.
TCCCTACATCAATAGTTCAGTTTGTCTGTGAACCACAGAATCCCCACATCACAGAATCCATCCCGCGTCTGTCCAGACTTTCCGTCTAGCACTTCAAAGGCTACTACGGCCTTGGCAGACGTTTGGCATTGTTATTCGTTTCTCGAACAATCCACATCATAAAGATTCGCCGACCAGGGGTAGACACTTTGACGCGACGTATCTTGTTTCTCAGTTAGAAATGCCGATAGTGTGTAGACAGTTTTAACGACGTATTTTCTCAGTCTGTACAAAATCACAAGGGTCGGTGTTTTGCAGACTAATGTCGGGTCTTGTTTGCATCGATCGAACTAACAAGTTTATTTTCCGTGACAGAAATATATACCACTACAAATGGCCGTCAGTACTATAGTACTAACCATAGCAATATACACCACTACAGATGGCACTGTGAACGGAATTTTCCTCGCTTTATCGTAGTGCCCTGTCGGCATTGGTCGTTCATGTGTCTCTCTTCTACATCGGGGTGGATGTTTAATATTGAACTAGGCTTGCATGTTCATTCAACCTAAAATGCGTACCAGGAAATATCTTAAGAAGTGAAGGGGACCGGTTTAACACTGACCACTTCATCCCTTGAGTGACCACTGGTCAATAGACAGGCACGTGTCTAGCACCATATATCCGATACGACCCAGGGTGTGTGAAATTGTCAGTACTTTAATAAAGATGACACTGAGTACACTAAATAATAACCAGGGCATATATGCCATGTCATAGGCCTTGAGTACAGTAAGTATCGCCAGAGCAGTACCAGATGCCACAAACAGACAGCCCAGAGTACTTAAATGTTAACCAGAGCAATATATGCCACTACACATGGCCTTGAGTACAGTTAGTGTGCGCCAGAGCAGTACCAGAGCCACAACAGACAGCCCAGAGTACACTAAGTGTTAACCAGAGCAGTAAAAAAGAAGCAATGCATTTTAATATCAGGATCATGACCTCTTCTATTTCATTCGCTTGTCTAAATAAGTGCTTTAAAATCATCCTGTATTGTTTGAGATTCGGATAACGTGCTGTAATTGTCAGTAATGAGCAAATAACTAAGGTAACGTTATAGGGACAAGTCATCATTGCCGTACTCATGGTATATACACACACGAACTCATAAAGATGAATGCCATATAAAACTGCTGAAACACACAAAAACATGAGAAATGGGTTCCTTTCGACAGACCAAAAGATGGATTGCCTAGGTTGTATGATCGTGTGGATGATGGGGCAACCGATAATGATACTGCATTCTCAGCAAACGCTATTTAACGCTAACTGCACTGCGTTTGATGGTTGAGTTAATAGGAGCTGTTCATCTGAAACAGGTTGGAAAACAAGCCAGCATGCAACATTACCAGGTTCATTACCGTTATTAACTGAGTAGAGTGTCATTAAAACTACGATGTGGGAGAGGCATAGGAGTTTCGGTTGCAACAACAGCATTGTGGTTTTGTGGCTGGGGGAGTGTTGGCCCTGGGGCTTCACTGCTGGTCTTTATTATTTGGAGGTAAATGTAATCCATGTAAAGGTTTCTGAACGTGAACTAAATGTGTATGTCTGTGTATAGTATGTATGTATATATGTATGTATGATGTATATATATATATATATATATATATATATAATATATATCTATATTATATATATATATATATATATATATAATATATATATATATATATATATACATATATTCAGGTCCACTGAAATCGAACCGAGGTGAAAGTTCTGTTCCCCGAATTTTCCACCATTGATATTTCAGAAGACATATTTCGGTAAACTATAGCTTTCAGATTTTTATGCTGTCTAGTGCGTCCTCTTAGTCTCTAATACTTACCTTCTTCTTCTACTTCTGAGCGCAAAACAATACTATACTATGTGTATTTTATGCAACTGTTTCAGTGCCTCAAAGGGTTTCCCCAAGTAGTTCAGTTAGTTAGCCGCGCGTTCTCAACGTCACGGCAACGGGTCGTTCCCCATTATGCTCCGTTCCTGTGCCAGTGAATATCACACAAATGCTCCTCACTGCCCAATGTGAACAATGGAATAGACAGGAATATCAGACAAGCCAACAGCCCGCACAGGTACACTGTGCTATAACTGCCGCCGCCAGAATGCCAACACAAAAGTCCTCCACGAGAAATACAGTTCATTGTCGATGGAAACGGCAGTCACCAGAAAGACTTCATTGACCCGGGTTTTATCCCATATGGCTCGGTCTCTTTCGCAGGGCAACCCGCCGAAAGCGCCCGCACAAAGCACGAACTCCGTAGCTCCAGCGACGACTCCCAGGAGTCTCCTGAAAAATGCACTCGTGAACCGAAAAGGCAAACCAGTCAATCCAGCAACAGCAGGCCCGCCATCGTTCCGAACTTGCAGTTCACGCTACAAACTGCGAATAGATGTAAAAGCATTCCACGCGAAATCACAGCTCATAGTGTCACGCCACGCCACTCACTCAGTAGCAGGGCGACGGAACCATAGCCTCCTTAGTCGCCTCTTACGACGTGCATGGTAGGCAAACAGTGTTACTATTCTTTGCTCCCCGTGAGGGCCACGGCAACACACGGCGCGTCCCAAAGATTTCCTGTGTAATATGCGTAGTAAATTGAACCGACCAATCATTTCTCTTTTTGAATGTCATGAATATACTAGACACAACATACGGTCTGATGTTTTTCTGTGTTTGTGTTTTTACCTATGCTTAATATAAATACTAGCGACATGCCCCGGCCAGCCCGGCTTCGCCCAGACCTGGTGGGGGAGCATCTCATTTTAATCATATAAGTAGTCATATAAGCTCCCGTTCCCGTTCCCGACTATCTGTCTGTCTGTCTGTCTGTCTGTCTGTTTGTCTGTCTGTCTGTCTGTTGTCTGTCTGTCTGTCTGTCTGTCTGTCTGTGACACTCTCCGGGCTTCGCACAGACTCTGATGGGGAGCATCTCATTTAATTCATATAAGTAGTCATATAATTTCCCGTCTGTCTGTCTGTCTGTCTTATGTCTGTCTGTCTGTCCCGGCCGGCTTCGCCCACCTCCTGGTGGGGAGCATCTCATTTAATTCATATAAGTAGTCTGTCAGGATCTTATATTAGGCTCGTTGGCTAACACATGTGAGACAGTACAAGTACAAACGTTATTCGACGTAAGACACAGCAACACAAGTTCTATGGATTTATTACCACAATAAATACATAACAATAGTTACAGCAATGTACAAATATAACAACTCACTACCACAATACAGCTCATAGGTCTGACGCTCACAATATCAGTCGTTCAGCTCACAACCACGGAGATTCACACAACGCCTTGCTCTCGACACACACGTCCGTTCAGATGTCCAGTCGCAGCGTAGGTCTGAGATTATCACACACCACTGCCCACTGCCTTCAGGTGGGGTCACGTGGGCTTTGCGTCGTTTGTCGTCAGCGCTGGTCGCGTGTCAGGTAAGAAACTTGCCAGCCGACAACTCTTGTCCGCCGGGTGCCGTAACGATGTTGCTGCTAGAGCTATGAATTCTCCCCGGGTACTTCAATGAAGATGCCATCTTTCATTCATGATGTATGTATATACTGGGGTAGTGTTGATTTCATGTCAGAGACTACTATTTCCCAGTGTTATGCATGAAAATACATATAAGGCATAGAAATATATACAAAAAAAATGTAAGTTGCATTGAAATGACAAATGAAGTACAATTTTTAACACAATTCAGGTTTCATCCCCTGATGCCTGGTTACCTTCATTGCAATAATACCCAGTCAGATCAGTAGTTCCAGCTTCACGCATCTACCTCGCAGCCATTTTGAAAAAAAAGTAATAATATGTTGTTTTGCAACAACCTCTAGGGCCCGACTGAAATACGGCTTTGTTTAGTCGTATTAAACACTTAAACTCTGCCCTCATTTGGTCAGGAGCTTTATGTTTGGGTTTTCAATGTTGGCAGCTCTATGACATGCTGGGGAGCCTACCTGCTGTGCCAACATTTGAGCAACAAAATGTCTATTTATACAAATACATTAATGAATATATTTTAAAATTTTGGCCCCTTTATGTAATTCACAAATGCAAGGGAAGTAATTTTGACATTTAAGAAATTTCATACATTACAATAATAAATTTTAATTTTTTAGCGTCATTTCTTGACGTTTTTTCATATTAACGAGAAAAAATCGGGAATATAATAATTAATCAAGATATGATTCTAAGATTAACAAACAAAATAAATAAGTAACAATTTGTATATTATATTTTTTAGATTGAAAAAAATTTTTCAAGTGTCTTTTTAAATTTTACATTCTCTTTTTGTTAACTTTTTTTGGGAAACCCAAAGCAAAATTTGGGTTTTTAATTTTCTGAAACCCTGATCCTTTTTTTAAAATAGTAAAAATTTTCCCCCATTCTTTTTGTTTATCCGGTTTTTTTTCTTTTTCCTGTGTTTCCCCTCGCTTTTCCTTTCCTTAAAGGGGTTTTTCTTTTCCCCCCTTTTTTAAAAAATTTCCTTAAAAAAATTTTTGGGGCATGTCTGTTTTTTTCTTTTTTTAAAAAATAAAAGCTTTGGTTGTTTAATTTTCAAAAATATCCTTTTTTTGGGCGAATAAATTTTTAATTCGGTTATTTTAAAAAGGTTTTGGAATTTTTATTTATGGTTAAGTCGCTTTTCCTTGCGTGAGGTATTGGGTCTTGTTGGCCTTTAATTTTAAAATACCCGGGAAAAAATAAAATGTCCCCTGTAAACCTTTTAATGGTTTTTTACATTTTTTTTATTAATTAAAATTTTTCCTTTTAAACCAAACCTACACAATTAACTCAATTAATACTTGTTAAAATGTATTTCTTTCTTTGAAAGTACCCAAAGTTTTCCACACGTGGGTGAAGGGAAAAATTCAAAATTGGTGGCTGTGTTGGGCTGAGGTAATATTACACAGTGCATCAGACATTGCTTCTGGGTCGTCGGACAACGGGACAAAAGGTCGGCGATGTATTCATTCTGCCGGGAATATGGCGAACTTCAAAACTGAAATTCTGAAACTTTAAAGGGCCAGCGAGCAATCATGTTATTTTATGGGACTGGGAATTTATATACCCTTTTGGACTGTTGTCAGTTTCGATGATAAAATGACGTCCTAGAAGATATTTGGACAGCTTTGTTACACTTTCTACTAAGGCCAATGCCTCCAATTGCGGAATGGACCAGGCCCGCTCTGGGGGCTTAGTTTTTTTGATAGAAAACAGACGGGATGCAAAATGTCGTTGTATTCCCGCAAAAGGACTGCACCGATCGCAATGGAGCTAGCATCTGTTCTCAATCTGAAAGGTAAACGAATGTTGGGCAATTTAAGGATGAGATTAGGTGTATTCTTATCAGAAAATGTGCCAAAAATTTATCAAAAGCATTTCGTAGGCATTCATCGTTTACAACTTTTTCGGGTTATTCTTGGTTAGTAATTAGAAAAACCTCAGTTAGCTCTGAAAAATCAGGAATAAAGTTTCTGTAATAATTTAAAAAGTCCCACAAACTGCGGACTTTTTTCTTATTTGTTGGAAGTGACAGTTTTAGAATTTTCGAGACAATTTTGTTGTCTGTCATGACAAAGCCATTGGATATTCTGTACCCCAAAATGATATCTCTTGGTAAGCCATGCTCCCCTTTTAAAGGCTTCACTGTCAGTCCGTGCTGTCTGATAGTTCTAGTGTCTTTCCAGTATCTTTATATGTTCCGTCATTGTCTCTGTATGGACACAGATGTCGCAATATGGGAAAACTATATTGGGGATGTCAGATAGGAGGTCGTGTCATGCGTACAAATGTGGCGGGGGCATTGACTAGCCCAAATGGAAGTTTGCACCATTCGTAACCCCCCAAAGGCGTGGCGAAAGCTGTTAGATGTCTGCTGTCTTCATGTACAGCAATCTGCCAGTAACCTTTAGCCATGTCAAGGGTCGTGAAGAACTTAGCGTCAGTCAGTTCTGTCAGAAGATCGTCCGTATTTGCCTTTGGTTCAAGATCTAAAACAGTTATTTTGTTTAGTTTTCTGTAATCTATGCAAAGTGTATTGTGTTGTCCTTTTTCCGTACAATGACCATGGGTGAAGAGAAGTTGATAGGGATCGTCGATGATGTTGTTTTTTTCTAAGTATGATTTCCTGATGTAGTTGTTCCTTGTAATGTAAAGGTATGGTGTATGGTCTGCATCTTATGGGTGTGTTTGATGTAGTGTGATGTGATGCTGTACTAACTCTGTTTGTCCTGGGTGTCTGAAAAGATGGTGTTGTACTTTGTATCAACTGTTTGCAACGTTTGTCTCTGCTTGACTTAGGTTTGGATTGATTTGATCTCCTTCAAGCAGTTTGTCGTGTCTAATGTGGGTTTTGGAATCTCGTCGCTAGAATCGTCATCTTCGTGATCTATTATCACGGTGCAAGCTGTCGTATGTTTGCGTTGTCCTTTTGAAGTAGGTCTTAGATATTGATGTGAAATATTTTTGTTTGTCTTTTATCAGGATTTCGTAGTCAACAAGAGATTTGTCTTGTCACTTTAAGGGTCCCTGCAAGAATCTGTCAGTAGTGTCTGTCACAGGTAGTAGTAGTAGAACGTCCTGTCCAGTGTCAAGTTATAGCCCTGTTATTTGTCTGCGTTTTGTCTGTAATAGCACCAGATAGTTTTAGTGCATTTTTAGCAATTTCACATGATTTCATTATCCTTTCACGCAATGATGTTACATACAAAAATGATGATATGGGTTTCAATACTGGAGTGGCTCATTTAAACTTTTGGTGATAAATTGTTAATGGGCCGCGTGGTTTGGCACCATAGATGAGTTCAAAAGGAGAGAAACCGGACTAGAATGTGGTACCTCGCGATAAGCAAAAAGGACAGCTGGTAAGTATAGACCCCAGTTATTGGGGTGATCTTGAGTTACTTTGGCTAGCATGTGCTTCAGACCCCCTTAAGCTTTTTTTTACCCCGCTCGAGTGAGGATGATGGGGGCTTTGAAGACTTGCTTCACTCCTAACATTTTAGTGAAAGCTTGAGGGAGCGGCGATAAATTGAGTGCCTCTATCAGACTGGATGTATCTGGAAACCCAATTTTGGGAAAATATGGAAGAACACTTCCATGATATCGTTGGCAGTAATGTTCTTTAACGGAATCGCTTTGGCCAGCGACTACATTGATCAATAATTGTTTATATATTTTTTCCCCTAGTGTTGTAGACTAAGAGGGCCCCCAATGTCAACTGATAATTTTTTAAAAGGTCGACTGGCTAAGTCAGTGACTTGTAACTTTTCCTGTGGGGGTTTTTTCCTTTCTTTACCCTTTCTGGCATGATCACAACTTTTGCAAAATTTTTAGTCATTTCAGAATTTTGGGCCCAAAGAAACTGTGTCAATAGTCTTGACCTGGTTTTAACATATGCCATATGACCTGCAAAAGGTATATCGTGAGCAAGATGTAAAGCTTGCTTGCGATAAGTGGTTGGTAACACAGTTTGCTTTGTTGTAACGTCACCCTTTGGTGTAGTACCTGGTGAGTATATCTTTTATAAAGCAAAAAGCCATTTTGCATTTTTTGTTACTCTTGGGTTTTTCCGATCAGGTCAAAATACTTTGACAGTGAAGGATCAGCTTTTGAGCTGTTATGAATGTTTCCTTCATCGAGTCACTAGGGGTTTTTGGTAACTTCCCCGGGCTTAAGCAATTTTTTGGAAATAAGCCCTCAAAAAAATTTGGTTTAAAATAAATTCCAAAACTTTTGCAAAAAAATTCTTTTTTTGCAGGTTAAGGGCCCCCCTTTTTTCCCCTTTTTGGGGTTTTTTTTTTTGC